>NW_023611444.1:0-85551 GCF_013339725.1 Rhipicephalus microplus | reverse complement strand
AAATTAAAAGACCATTAGTTTAGCCACTGTATGAAGCAGGAAAAAGATGATTAGAAATTAGACCATTTCTATCTTGCCTATACGCTCCTCCCCCCATACTAGCGAAACTATTCTTTCAATGTATGACGCCGTCCTTCTTACAGAAGTTCTCGCTACTAACACCCCCGCCCATTTGGTTTTATTGCTAATTCCAGTACTAATACATTATTAGAAGAGTTTAGTGATGAAATATATTCGGCTTTAGACAAGAACCTGTTCTGTTGTGTTCTATTTTTAGACTTGGCAAAAGCGTTTGAAACAATAAACTATACGATTTGTTAGAAAAGCTATCTCGTTTGGGTTTCAGGGGGCCTTTTTATGAGGTGCTCTACAATTACTGACAAAACAGGTCACATGTCGTCATGGGATGTATGGGGATAATGAGCAATAGAAAATATATTACTGCTGGTGTGCCACAAGGATCGGTGTTGTCACCACTGCTATTTAATTTATTTATGAATGAATTCCCCTTGGGAATTCGTAAAGTCAATGTGTACCAGTATGCAGGTGATACGGTGCTATTAACACGTCACATACGTTAAGTAGAGGCGATTAATGGTCTTCTGAGTGAAATTCATAACGCTATGATATGGTTTGAAGAAAACTCTGTAAGTGTAAACGAAAAGAAAACAAAGCTTACCTGCTTTCGAAATCCTCTAAAAACACAACAATATAACAATTTTTCTTCACACCGAACATTGCAATCCATGCAAATGTTCTGCAGTAGAAAATATCGAAACCTTCAGATACCTAGGCGTAATTTTTCATAGTTGTATGTCTTCGCAACATCACATGGCATTTATTTGTTCCAAACTAAGAAGTGTGGCATGTCTGCTTTTCAAAAGAAAAAGCTTGGTGCCTCTACCAGTGAAAATAATGACAGTTTAATCGTTAGCATATAGTGCAGTGAGATATGTAATAACAGTTTATGCATTTTGCTCAGAATGCTAGAAAACACGCATTGATAGTTTACTTCGAGATATTTTAAAAAAGTGTAGCTTACGGTAGTAAGATAGATGCCAGTACTATTTTTCGGGATAGGGGCTTTTGTGTATTCCAGGATTTGTTTACTAGGATATTTGTGCTAAGATACAATTGTTGTAATGACTTTAAAGTGCCATATGTAACGCGTCGACCCCTGATAAAAAAACGTTTTATAGTACCCTGGTTCTCTACCAGATATGAAGAAGCATGTAGAAGTTTATATATTCCAAAAATTTCATTGCACATTCTAACGAGTTTTTTTTTTCAGCGAGTTCAAAAAGGCAAATAAATTACTCGCTGAGCTGTAAAATCACACGGTCTATTTGTATGCCACGTATGCTCCGTGTCCCGTCTTTGTTCCTCTTTTTATTTACTGCCTGTAAAAAAGTAATGTGTCAATCGTTTGTATATTCGTTGGTAAGGAAACAACACTAGTTTTGTTACCTTGTATCCACATCGCTGTAACCATCCCTGCCGGGCCTAGTTGTACAAGTTCTGGGGACTTAGACAGGCCCTTTCTTTGTATTTCTTATGGATGTGTACAATAAACTAATAATAATAATAATAATAATATAATAATAATATAATAATAATAATAATAATAATAATAATAATAATATAATAATAATAATAATAATATAATAATATAATAATATAATAATAATAATAATAATTTTTTATTATTATTATTATTATATTATTATTATATTATTATTTTATTATTATTATTATTGGGGGTAGTATTATTACACCAGTGCTTATTAGTGCTGACCCGAAGACGACGTGATTGAATCCCGGCCGCGACGGCCTCAATTTCTATAGAGGCGTAATACAGCAGCCCCGTGCGCTTAGAAATGTTAAAAACACCAGATAATCAAAATTTTCGAAGCTCTCTACTATGGTGACCTTCATAATCATATCGGTGCTCTGGGCCGTGAAACTTCAACAGTTATTTGTAATAAATATTGCAAGCTGTTGTAGATCGATTCACCAGGGACACAAGTCACACGGTCACTGTTGCATTCGCTTAAGATGGCTAGCTGGCCAAATCCACCAGCATTTTTTTTCTTGTCAGTCGATCCTAATCATTCAAATTTACATTGCTCCAAGTGAGCATACATAGTGGTGGTGCTTCGCGTTACAACTTCAAGGGATTTTACGGGGACTGAAAAACTATGTACGGTCCAATTCTTGAATAGGACATGTCAATATCAACGTACAAAATCTAGCTGCATCTTTTTCTTGTCACTTCGATTTTAATCATTCCATTTCACACCGTGGACCATCTTGCGCATTAAGCATTCATATAGGTGGCGCTTGCATTACAACACCTCGAATCAATGTACCTGACTGCGAAAATTATGTACGGTAATCTTGCACAGACATGTCCGAGTCTCAATGTATAGAGTTCGTGCGGACTGCGTTTTCTATACCGCATGCTTGCATGTGCTAAACTGGGTGTTAAAATATCGGTTACGCTCGTAAATCACTTGGTCAGTAACCGGTCACGGGCGTGCCCCTGATGCCCGGAACATGCACTTGGGGATCAGTACATGCCTGCGCGAGTCCGCGCATATTCTGAAAGCGAATTGCAAAGCGATTACTCTGAAAAGAAGTGCCTTCATTCGTGAATCACCATGAACTCTCGTGAAACGAGCTTCCCGCGTTTTTTTACTGGAAAATTTGCATTTTTCCATAGCCTAATAAAACGAAACACTAGTCTCAGATGTGTTTAAACAATAGTAACAGTTGCTTGAATAAACGTTGGTTTTAAATAAAGATAATCAATATATACGTCTTGGTTATTCCCACTACCCCAATTTGCTTTTCGCGCCTCTTTACCTCAATTGACAGCTGTCCTCGTTGAAGCGAAGGTGTCCTCTGGTGTCTGAGTTGTCACTGCTCGTGGTGGGAAGCTCAACAGTGGTTTTGCCCTGTCAACGAGGCACTCGCTGCTAGGCATTTAGGTTTGTTGGAGAAGACAACATAGCAAAGGAGCAGAGTGGCATCCACCTCAAAGGAGCCTAAACCAATGGCTATTGTTGTTTCAAAGAGGCTCACATCACTTAGTGCTGCAAGTTTGTCGCCATGGGAGATATTACAAAAGCCCACTGTTTGCAACCTTGGTTATACATGGTAGTGAAAAAAAACAAGGTTCCTTACCATGCTTATTTGTATTTGTAGTTTTTTGAAAGCTCCCATCTTGTCTGTGTAAATTACTTTTTCTTTACCTTTTGCAAACTCTTAATACGAGTATGTTTTCAAATCATAATATCATTCTTCAGGAGTGCTCACACTGAAGTAGAGTGACAGAATGAAGTCACTAAACAAATGCGTTTCTTCCCTTACAAATATTTCATTATGCTAAGGAATCACATATATGTGCAGTTTATATTTGCATGACCACAAGGCACATGATACTCAAACATTTTGTTTGGCTTATAGTCATGTAAACACCTAAAGCATAAATAACTCAATTGGTTCATAGCAAACTACAGAGCTCTTTCTTACTTTCTATAGTACTCTATTGAAAGCAGTGCACTATTTTGGCGAGTTTAATAAAATAATGGCAAAATCGAACTGATAATATTTGCCGTCAATTGGCGCAACGGTAAGTGATATTGTATTTTTTTAAATGAATACTTTACTATTTCCGACACTAAACGCACAAAAAAGAGCATGGGTAAAATATGTACCCCAAAATTGTGGTGTACTCACTTGAAACTTCGATTGGTGTGACGTGACCCGCGTAAGAGTGTTGCTGGCCAGAAACATCTGACAGCCCCCATAGCGATTATGTGATACCTCGGTTAACAGTCATTTTACTCTTCATAAGACGATCATGGCTCTTTTCTGAAGACCGCCGTCTCTGACCCACGAGATGCCGCTTTGAGTCTTTATGGTCATATTCGGGGAAGGACAGAACACTTCGAAAACAGCTACACGCTTTTTATTCTGCGTTGCTTTTCAGTCCACAGCCCTTTCAGGGTCTGGCATTCTGTCCTTAGGAGGCAGTACTTTTGCTTTTGCTGCAATGAAATTCATAAGGACACTGTCCGTTGGATTTCGCCACCAGCATCGGCGTGATGCACCGTATATGTATACGTATGTAAATATATGAAAACACAAAAATAAAAAAATCCCAGAAAAAAATTTGGCCCTGTATCTGCATGTCTCACTGGAAATGTCGTCGGAAGACGATACTATTGCGTGTGGAGAGAGCAAACAAAACGTTTATTTGCGCCAGAAAATTGGTGAGTTGTATTTTGGAAGCGCTGGATTGGAGAGTCTCGCTCCGTGCAGCGAAGGCCAACGAGCACATCGAGGCACATTAGGCTTGAACGCCATCTCGCAGTCATTATCGAAACGAAGGAAGGCGTGTGCGCCCAGTTAGAAGGATGCGCGCCTGTCTCAGAGACGATAATGTGTAGAACGCAAAGCGACGGTAGAAGCCGCTACCGTGATGTATTAGCAAAGTGTTAGAAACATTTCCCTTTTTGGGCATCACGTTGCGCCGTCAGCGCAACGTAATAATTGTTATGGTCCTTAGAGTTACATCAGTGCACCTTGTTTAGTATAAAGGTACTCATGCAAAATTTTGGCGTGTTGTTATGATGGAGGAGGGTGCTGCTTGTCGAAGCGAGCAGACACTTATCCGCGTCAGCTCCAATTTCTACGCATGAGTTTGGAGCGATAATCACCGAATACCAGATACCCACAAGTATTTCGTACCACAAAATCCATCTCCTTACCAGGAGTCATCTGACACCACAATCAAGTTGGGAAGTCAAGTTTTCTCTACCGCAAGGCCAACTACAAATCGGTGCCTGAGGATCGAGAGCTCGGACGCGCACATGCATGGCTGCCATCGCCGCTGCCATGAACGCTGCTGAGCAGACAGGTGGGAGCAAGTAAGCACTGGTCGGTGTGTCTGGAATGCCTCATTTTTTTTAACAAGATGAAAGTCACCATGGATGGTGAAGAGGTCTGCAATGAAGAATTCGAAGAAAGCGCAAGGTGGCGGACAGTAGGATCGTGTATTTCAGATCGCGGGCCCACGTTGGCTCCCCGCGTGGCGATTGAGATGGCAAAACGAACAAGAAAGAAGGCGAGCATCGTCTACGACATCTCATCAAAGCAAGTCGCATGCCACATTTACCTCGAGGCGACTACAGGATAATTATACGTCCAAGAGGGGGCCTCCGCGTCGCTAATCACGGAGCCGTTCGCATAGCGACCAGCGTATACCAAGCAGCAGCATTCCCGGAAAAAGTTCAAGATGAGGACATGGTCTGCCGTAATCTAAAACAAAATATCATAATCGTGAGTACACTCATCGAGGCACATGCTGATAAATATCAACGTATAACCCACATAACGTTCGGCAAGAACTAGTATGCGACCAGTGCCTACAAGGCCGCGCCAGATACACCTTCAAAGAAGTACTACGCAGCATTCCCTTGGAAATTAGCGTCCGCGACATACCCGCCAGCGTTGTCCACACCGCTAAATTCTACGGCATTGGCTGCTAAAAGGCCTGAACAACACAATGGCATTGGTCGCGCTGTTCGAGGGATTCAGGGTACCGACGTGCGTTCGCTACGGTGGTGCTCTATTGCGATGCGCCTTATAACGAAAACAAGTCGATACATGTCATCACTGCGGCAGACGGGGACCCTGCACGGATGTGTGTTCGAATCCCCTAGATTGTATATGTCGACGAAGCGGAGCACCTAGCCCCCCCCCCCCCCAAAGACCACCAGTGTACACCCACATGCCAACTCTGTAGAGGCAACCACCACATGGCCAACATGACCTGCAGAGCACGCTACAAGATTCCTTACATCGTGACACGTCGCCACTGGGAGCGCCAACAACAAGTTTTGCCCAAGCCTACAGCCAAGAGTAACAATTCAAATCAGCAGAACACTTTTCTCCTCGACCACAAAGAGGCCGGGGCCAGCCCAAATCTCCACCCATTTAAGGTTCGGAACCAGATCACGGAGCCGAACAGTAGAACCACACGACTTGAGGTGGGCAGACGTGGTCGCAGGAATGCAGCATATGTCCGAGGAGGCCGCACTCAGAACGCATTGAAAAAGTAAGAGTCAGGGATAGTTCATCTGAAGCAAATGCTTAGTCAATGCAATCAGAAAACGAGTGCTTTAAACGCGGAAAACAGTGTGCTAAATAGGAGCTTTGTAAAGTTAAGAACTCCGAACAACACCCAGTAAATACCCCCCCGCCGCAACAAATCAGGCTTGAAACACCTCTGAAACAAATGGAGGAGGGGGCGTAAAGCGGAATCATCGGGTAGTGAGGACAGACCTACACGCACCGGTAATACCACTATTATTGACCTGATAAAGTCAGGTCAAGAATTCAGTGCGTGAATGACCACAACGTCTCGTCTCATACCTACACTTACCATTGTTTAGATACGCTGGCTCAATGAAGAAAACAGTAAAATGAACACTTTAACCCAGGAATTATAGCAGTGAAGTTGTGGACCTTCTCGCAGCATTCGAACAGAATGGCCCCCGGACCTGAAACATCGCGAACCAAATTCGCCACCCACCGGTTTGATTTAGCCGGCAACATTTATAACCTGAACTCCTCACCATGGCTAAGCAACCTACGTACAACAATGTGCAGTGGAATTGTCGAAGCTACGCGAATAAGAAAGCTGTTTTAAACCCAATGAATCCGTAATAAGAACAAGCCAGATGATATTGTTCTACAGGAGTCGCATGGTTTGGCCGAATAAGCAGGGTATCGCACAATTGGCTGTGCCACTGGATACACTACCACGCTTACAACTTTAGCCCGTAGAGACCAAACTGTTATGCAATACGATACTAAAATTAGGCATGCCAATAACATTATAATTGAACTCGTACCACATTGCAAAACACACGCTAGCATCTTCGTACTTAACATGTACGGTAACCCTAATAACAAACTACAGATTTGGCACTCTCTTTAAGAGTGCTCTCATCATTGCTGGTTCCAATTCCATTGTAATAGGAGGTGATTTTAATGCTCCATATACAGCTTGGGGATATTATTATGCTCACCCGAAAGGTCTCAATCTCTGGCTCGACACCCAAAACGAAGGCTTAACTCTCATCGCGAATCAAAGCATGCCTACCCGTGCCACGAGAAGTTCCAGCGAGGACACTACACCAGATCTCACATTCGTCAACATGCACCCACAAAAACATGGCGTAACACACTAGAGGTCTTAGGTAGTGACCTTTACATCAACGATGTCCACATCAAAGGAAGCCCTCCCAAATTGGCAGGAAAACAACATAACCTAGTCGACTGGACCAAGTTCCGCTAGTCACTAAAAGACAATGTGTCACCCACCGATAATAATAAAAATTGGATCAACGCTGTAGGACAGGAGTGACTGGACATTGATAACGCTACTCAAAACAGTGCCTCCAAAGGCCCACCTTTAGCAGATTGATAGCCGACTTCTACATATGTGCGAAGCGATGCAATCACTAAAATAAAGGTGGAAAACCCAGAAATTAAACAGGAACCTTTAAAACATATAGCCCTTCTCAACAGTAAGATCGAAACATATGCTAAAGATTAGGCCAGCAACGTCGGCACAAATTTGGACGATGTTGCTTCATGGACGAGCAACTATGTTTCGGAAAAACATGGCACCTTTTCCGTCATCTGTTAGATCCTGAGAACAACAAAGTGGTCTATCGTCAGAATATGAATAAGCTCATCCATGATTTCCTATGTACAGAGATGAAACTCTTGCTAGAGATAGCACACACACATCTCCCAAGCGCCTCCTCAACTACACCCATATTACACCAGTCAGAAAAAATGCAACTCTTAACGAGGAATTTTCGAAAGCAGAAATTCGCGCTGCTTCCGAAATACACCGCCTTAATACCATATCCGCTCATGGTTTTGACTCTATAACGACCAAGACACCACGTCTCCTAGACGATAAAAATATTAGTCACCTTACAGACTACATTAAGGCATGCAGGACTACAGGGCGTTTGCCCCCACAACGGAAGGTTGCGAAGATTATTCTTATCCCAAAATTGGTGAAGTCACTGAACATTCACAACCTTAGACCCATCTCTCTTACTGCCTGCGTAGGCAAACTCATGGGGCACGCCTTCTGAGCTCGACTAACAGACTACCTTGAAGACAATGACGTTCTGCCGTGCACTGTGTTGGGTTTCGGAAGGCCCCTTTCATGTCAGAACTCTATACTTCAATTGAAGCACCAAATCATAGACACCACGTCCAGCGCAACCAAAGCTATACTAGGTTTAAATCTTAAGAAAGCATTCAATAACGTTACACACACTTGAATACTCTGACAAGTTAACGCCTTAATTCTCGGAACTCAAACATATAACTATATTCACGACTTCCTTACCAACCGACAAGCTGTATTCATAGTGGGCGCACTCATATAATCTAAGATACCCATAGGAAGCGCAGGAACTTCACAGGGCTCCGTGATATCTCGTATATTATTCAACTTAGCTCTCCTCGGTTTGCCCTCAAAACTGCCAATGATTCCCGGGCTTTATCACATCATATAAGCCGATAATAATACCCTCTGGATATCTGATGGCAGTGATGACCCTATAGAACAACGGCTACCATGAAGCGGTACACGTAGTGGAACAATACCTACGCGGAACAGGGCTTTTTTGTTTGGCGGAGAAGACCGAACTTCCCTTCTAACGCCCCACACTCAAAGGCAGACCACCCAAACAGTATAGTACAACGAGCTCATACACAGACATTATTACCCTGAAGACGGCCGATACCGACAGTCGACAAAATACGGGTTTTAGGACTTCTGGTTGAAAGCAAAGGCACAAATAGTAAGACAATCCACAAATTATAAGCCAAAGTTGCGCAAAACGGCGCGACTCATTAACTGAATAATTATTAAACATCAGTGCATAAAGGAATGTAGTATTCTCTGGCTTATCACTCCTTCATGCTCAGCCACATTACTTATGTCGCTGCCTACCATCGATGGTTCGCGGTGGAAAAAAACCAAGCTCAATGGCTCATCAGACGTGTTTGTAAACAGGTGTCAGGGCTTCGACACAGTAGAAGCAGAGAACTCCTTCTTAAACTAGGCCTTCATAACACGCTTGAAAAAATAATTGAAGCGCACCAGATCTAGCAGTAAGAGCGCTTGAGCAATACGAAAGCAGGTCACCAAATCCTTGATAGTCTCGACATTTGCTACCACGCACAGCAGAGTATAAAATATGACATACCACGCAAAGTTTGCGCTAAGCTCATATTACCATCATAGCAAAAAAAAACATGCACCCTGAGCGCAACAAAAGTAGACGAATTAATAGAGCCAAAGTTTGCTCCGTATTTAGAGACGCAGTAAGAAGGCGGTCTTCGTAGATGCAGTGCGCTATCGAAACTATTGCCATTTTGATACTGCGGTTGTAGACAATACGCACAAATGCACAACCATTGCTTCAATCAATAAAATCACGTAGATACGGCAGAAGAGGTTGTTATCGCGCTCGCTATTGCTCACACCGATGCCAAGTATGTTATCAGTGGTTCACAAATAGGAGTCCGAAACTTTGCAAACTGTACGATTTCTCCAGTGGCCTTGAAAGTCCTTACTGAATACAAAACTCGCTCTGACGACCAAAATGCATGCATTCTCTGGTTACCCCGCCCACACATCTGTCAACCACACGGACGCCATTTTTAACAAGATAGCGCACGACGTGGCTCAAGGTTTCACGTTCCGGGCCACGTCCGCGGTTGAAACCAACCGTACGGACCCTCTTGTGAAGGAGTGGAAGTGGGGGGATAGATTTATCAAATTCAACGACATTACCCAACAATAGAGACTTCAACGACGGAAATACTCCCTACCTCACCCCAAGCTCAACCGGGCCCAGTCCGTTCAATGGCAGCAATTAAAACAGGCACCTACACTGACCCTGTAGTTATGAAAAACATTTACCCAAACTTGTATGGCCGATTCGTGCGGGGGTTGAAGTACTTATTATCTGGGAGTGTCCAGAAATAATTGACAATATAAAAGACGCGGCCACCGAAGAGGACCTTCGGGAGCGTTGGCAGACCACACTGCTCAGCTCAGGACTAGATATTCAGCTCTCGGCAATCCAGCAGGCCAAGGAAGCTGCTGAGAGACATAGTCTCACAGCCAACTCCTAGGCGGTAACCAGCCCGGTAGCCTGCCGGAAACGAATAAAGTTGCTCACTCGCTCACTTGTTTACGGTGCTTCAGATATGCGCACCGCCGTGGTGTTATAGTGGCTAAGGTACTCGGCTGCTGACCCACAAGTCGCGGGATCGAATATCGGCTGCGGCGGCTGCATTTCCGATGGAGGCGGAAATGTTGTAGGCCGTGCGCTCAGATTTAGGTGCACGTTAAAGAACCCCAGGTGGCCGAAATTTCCGGAGCCCTTCACAACGGCGTCTCTCAAAATCATGTGGTTATTTCGGAACGTTAAACCCACATATCCATCAATTAACAAATCAACCTTCAGATACGCGCAATAGTTGCTTTTTATTTGACAATCGCAGAAGTAAGAGCGCTAAAACTTGAGCAATATTGGTGGGTGCTGCGGATGGGTTGGCCGTTTGATGTATAATTTTGGTACCGTTTGGTGAATCGTTAGCGTGGATAAACAGGCAGAGAGAGATAGATTGAGAGAAAGACAGATAAATATTTTGGCGTCGAAGGTCCTCAAGAGGGACTATTGTCTTTAAAAAGACTCCGGAGCACGGAATCAAACATGGGACTTTCGCGTCGTGAATGCTAGGCGTTAACCGCTGAGCCACTGAAAGGTACCTCCTTGACGTTTAAACGACAAGCTATTCATATCAACCACTTACCGCTGTTGTCAGTTGTCTCTGGAGGGAGGAGGAGATACTGTATTTTCAGCATTATCAGCAAGATGACGCAGTGAGCATGTGGCCACTCTCATCTCTCACGCGTACTTTGGCCCACGTAGCGAAAAGGGGGTGTGTGCTCAATTGCGTGCTTTTATCTTGCAGTGGGGAGAATCATACGTCTTGGCTAGCCTATGAGCTCTGTTGGAACAATTCTGTTGTATTTAACGTGCGCACAAAGGTCACTACAATTGTTGCACAACCTCCATTTGCGAAAAGAGCGCACGTTTCAGACAAAGCGAAGTAACAACTTAGATGCTTATTCGCGTTCATCCGGACCTGTGAGCACGTTTATCGCGTTCATCCGTACCTGTGAGTATGCTGCGTGCGTCATTTGTTCGTGAGAAACGCCAGGCAGAACTGGCACGCTTTCTGTGACAAGCTGCAGGGGACTCTGAGCATCAAGAAGACCTGGCATCTGCTACGCACCCTTCTAGCCATGAGATTCTCCAAAGCAGCACAGGTACAGAAGAACACCTCCTAGAAGAATTACAAAAGAAACTCGGTGGCGATGCACGCACTGGGGCTTCAATTCACACCAAAGAATACGCTGGCGCACCAAACACTGAACTCGACGGCCCTTCAGCCTGGCTGAACTGCACACAGCCCTAACGAAGTTGACAAGAAATACCAGCCCCGGAATAGACAGGATTGTCAAAAAGCACTTACGTAACCTACCGCACCAGGCCACCACGGCTCCTCTCCGATATTACAACGACTGCTTGGAGAAAGGAGAGCTACCTGCGGTATGGAAGCACTCGGAAATCACCATGATTCCTAAGCCTAACAAACCAGTCGGCATCGAGAATCTACGCCCGATTTCCCTCACCTCGTGCGTGGGAAAGCTGTTCGAACACATGGTGCACGACCGCTTAACCCAGTACCTGGAAGATAGTGGACACCTATCGGACACCATGTTTGGCCACAGGCAGCATCTTTCGACGCAGGACGTGCTCTTACTACTCAAAGACTTCCTTGATCATCTCACCCATCGAAGAAAGTACTCCATACTCGGAGTTGACGTCAAGGCGGCCTTCGATAACGTCAGCCACGACGCGATCCTCAACAACCTCGAAGGCGTTGGCTGCGGCATTAGAACCTACGCGTATGTCAGAAACTTTCTGACAGACCGTACGGCAACAGTGGGCATATGCAACATCCGCAGCAAA
This sequence comes from Rhipicephalus microplus, assembly GCF_013339725.1. Lineage (NCBI taxonomy): Eukaryota > Metazoa > Arthropoda > Arachnida > Ixodida > Ixodidae > Rhipicephalus > Rhipicephalus microplus. Next base: position 73,396 of record NW_023611444.1, on the reverse strand, counting down.
AGCTTCCAACTACCGAAAATAGGAACGCCGCAGGGTTCGGTCCTTTCGCCGTTACTTTTCAATGTGGCTATGATCAATCTGCCAAAAATTGTCGACAATGTACCTGATTTACGGCACGCGATCTACGCTGATGACATCACGCTCTGGACCAGGGCTTCGAACACTGGGAGACAAGAGACCTGCCTACAAACTGCCGTAGATGCCATCGAACGGTATCTCAGAAACTGCGGTCTCTGCTGTGCCCCCGAGAAATTCGAGCACCTCGTCCTCAAAGCGAGAACAAGAGGCAGACCCCCTCTATTCGACGAGCCCGGCCCTAGCGTAACGCTGAAAGGGACCTTAATCCCAAAAGTCGAGACCCTGCGAGTGCTTGGAGTTCACATCTACAAGGATGGATCGGGAGCTGCCACCATAGCGAGACTCCAACGGACACCATCACAACTCACGCACCTCGTCAAGAGGATTGCGAATCAACGAAACGGACTCAAAGAGCACGACACGCTACGTATAATGCAAGCTCTGTTCACCAGCCGCATTACGTATGGCACGCCGTACCTGAATTTGAAAACCGCTGAAATTGGAAAACCTAATATCATGATAAGAAATGCCACTAAAGTAGCCCTGGGACTTCCGCCAATGGCCTCTACCACACGTCTCCACACGAAGCGCATAGGAATAGTCAGCTGGAGAGGCTCAAGCTGACGCCCACGGGGAGGTCGGTGCTCCGGTACCTCAACTACAGGGACACGTTCATCGCCGATGCAGACCGGAAAAAGCGCATCCCGCTGTACAGTAGAGAGTCGCTGTCCATCGCACCTATTCGACGCAACACGCATCCTACTTTCCAAAAAAGTAGACGCAAGGCTAGAGCTAACGCTATTCGACGAAAGTTCAAGCAAAAGCCGGACACCCGCTACACTGACGCGGCCAAGTATTCGCATAGAAACGCGTACGCTGTAAGCGTCGTCGATTCTCAAGGCCGAGAATTAGCGTCGGCCACGGTCAACGCACTCAATTCAGACGCCGCAGAACAATCGGCAATCGCTCTAGCAATCACAACATGTACAGACGCCGCGGTGATTTTCACCGACTCACAAGCCGCCTGCAGGAATTTTGCTAAGGGCCGTATCTCAGCCAATGCCATCAATATTTTGAAACGGCGAAGCACTCCACTCCCATACACTTGTGTATTATGGGTGCCAGGAAACGAGGGTCTGCAGGGAAATGAAGCGGCCTACGCCGCTGCCCACGAGCACGTCAGCAGGGCTGCCCCTGCCCATAGGACATTCGACCCGTCGTTGAAGAGACGAGTATATACTTACCACACCCAAAACTGACAAAAGAGGAAAGCGTAATACTGAGAGGCCTGCAAAGCAGCACATGCACACATAGGGCCCTAATGCACCGTCTCTACCCAAGGAGATATAGCTCTATGTGCCCGCTTTGCAACGTAGCGGACACCCTGGCGCACTTGCTTCTTGCATGAGAGTGTGTTACCAGACGTAATCTGCAACAACACACGACTGATAACGAATCAGGATGGACGAACGAAGACTTAACCGAAACGTGGGAGGCGAAGCTCGCCCTCGAGGACATGGAAGAGCAGCAACAACTCGTCGCCAGGGCCAAGAGGGCAGTAGAAGCCAGAGGGTTCCTGGACTAAGGAGCCCTCCCACCTCAGGGTGACACCGGCATAGCTCGGGGCACTGTTTCAAAATAAACGTTTACTTCTCTCTCTCTCTCTCTCTCTCTATTCAAACCTTCTTAATCGACGCCGATAAATGATAATCGAGTATTCTCCATTCAATTCAATTTGACAATGCTCCACGTACTAACTTTCTTCTCATGGGTAAAAATAGATTCACTCATAATGGGGTAGTTGGCTTGGGTGTCTACCAAACCAATCGCTGCGTGGCTGTCAAGAAGCACGTTTAGGTGAGAGGTTCGTCATTATTTGAAGTGGTTAACTCGTGGTGTCACATAACGATCGTTGTTTCCTACTGCTCCACGTCATTTGGCCGCTGCATTAGATATATGTGTCACCGCAGGGGTTCCGACACGACGGTACAGTGACGACTCACTGTAGCTGCAGGCGCGTTGCCACTGCCGTGAGACCCAACGTCAGGCGCACTGTCACTTCCGCACTTCACTGTCACAAACACGTTACAAGGCTGCTTAGTGCAGCTATTGAACATGCCTTTCCCTGGAACAGACGTTATAGTGCGCTCCTCCTGCGCACTCGTTGCAAGCAACAAGTGCAGTGTCTTCAAGTAGTGTGTTGATGTGTGCACACCATGATCCAACAAATTATATTTTGAGTTCGCCTGGCATAACTTGCTGCGGGAGAACGTTGGAGGGCTGATTCTAGCGTTACAAGTATTTTTTTCAGGCGTATTGTAAGCGCGTTCTGGTTATTTCTTAGTTTCAACTGTGGGTATTCAGGCTAGCGCATCGCCATTGCGCGGGCTCTTTCTCATATTTCTGCCATACGCATTTCCTGGCATGACTTTCCTTTCTTCCGTGGTCCGCCACTGCTGCGAGAGCGGAACTGACGTTCACCACTGTCACTCGGCAGAGCATCTCGACGGGGACGCCACGCACAAGACCTTTTGCGCATGCGCCCGGCGGGAGCGAGGGAGATACTTTCTGGACAGAGAAGGATGAGCACGTCTCTTCTTTCCGTCCGTCAGCCCCTTCGTTCTTGGAGCTCCCTCGCACTGACCAACGGTAACTTGCACCCGTGCGAAACGCTTACCTTGCGCTGCTGCCCTGAACGCTAGGCAGAAGAGCGTTCCGGTATCTTCTTGCGTGGTCTCACTATGCCAAGCCGTACCTATCAAAGCGAATGCTAGCGGAGTTTACCCTCGCTTGAGCGATTGGGCCCTGTGGTCAATGATTGTGAGAGCACGCAGCATAGTCACGTGGAACCGTTTCCCTCGGTGACATGTTACCGTGACCCTTTTTGCCCATGGATACGTGCCTACGGCACCTGTGTGTGATACGGGCACCCGTGGTGTGGGTAAGCCTTTTTTGCTTTCCCACTGCCTTTTGCAGCAAGCACTGTACTGCGTATCTTAGCGTTTTCAAAGGCAATAAGTTGTTGCAACTTGTTTAGAAGCAGTACTGTGTAGCCCCATCGCGGTGGTCTAGTGGCTAAGGTACTCGGCTGCTGACCCACAGGTCGCGGGCTCAAAAATCGGCTGTGGCGGCTGCATTTCCGATGGAGGCGGAAATGTAGGCCTGTGTGCTCAGCTTTGGGTGCACGTTAATGAACCCCTGCAGGTGGTCGAAATTTCCGGAGCCCTTCACTACGGCGTCTCTCAAAAGCATACCGTGGTTTTGGGACGTTAAACCCCACAAATCAATCAATCAGCAGTACTGTGTACTTGCACAGCGCTCGGCGCCATGGCTGTCCGAATGCGCGTGTGCAGCGGCGTTAGTCACGCGAAGCGACGGTGAACGCGGCCTTGTGGTTCGCAAGGACTGAACCCACGTTAGTGACCATATTCCTGCAAGATGCATGTACACTACACGGCCACCAAATAGACACTTCAACCTTACCTGGTACATGTAAAGTCTGAAGGTGTCTCCTACTGCATTGCACTTCTAAGTGTAAAACACCTCTCACCAAACTTCATCTATCTATCTATCTATCTATCTATCTATCTATCTATCTATCTATCTATCTATCTATCTATCTATCTATCTATCTGTCTGTCTGTCTGTCTGTCTGTCTGTCTGTCTGTCTGTCTGTCTCTCTGTCTGTCTGTCTGTCTGTCTGTCTATATCTATCTATCTATCTATCTATCTATCTATCTATCTATCTATCTATCTATCTATCTACTTGTGCTTCTGCAGCCATTTTGTGAACTTAATAGATACCAAAACTGGCATGGCAACACTATTATTCATGACTAATACAAATCACAAGTTGTGATATAAAAATAATGACATGCAGCACATGTATCGCATCACTTGCATGCCAAACTCATGGTTCGCTTGCGCCCAATTGACAAGCTCGGTGTTCTTCGCTAGTCAATTTGGTATTGCGTGACGTGACTCTATGATGAATATACATTGCACGTGGTAACGTGCGAAACATGGCATGCAAGTAATGTACAAGGTATTACGGATGCCACGCTCATGGTGAAGTCGTGGTCAGTTTACTGGCTTGACATACGCCAAAATTATTTGTGTTTGACATGATTATTGGACGAACATAACAGGCATAATATAGACGATGACGGACAGTGATGCCAAGAATGGTTACAATTATTAGCATTGTAAGTGTGAAAAAGTTTGTATCACTTCCTTCCGCAAGAAACGTAACCTGTGATTTCCAACGTTCGACCACTGATCTACGGCGGTGGTCATCCCTCCATCTACATGATCGAGTGTATATGTGCATTTAAAAGGGTACTCGCACTTTTTTTCAAAGGCGAGTTTACTCAGCAATACAACTTTTCTGTATACAAAGATAGCCCTGATTAGGTATGAAAGTCTGGAAATTCAGACAGTTCATTGTATAATAAAGAAAGTGTCACCATGTGCACTACCTTGAATCAGGATACACTACTCATTCATGCGATTTCACGCTGTAGGCTGTCTACTTGTTATGACGTAGGGTATCGAAACTTCCAAGATGGCCGCTTGTGCATAGCGGAATCATTAAAATATCGCCTCCTGTCCGTCACCAACAGAGTCACGGTGTGGGTCGATCGTACACACTTCGCTAGATCTTGCGCGAGGACGGGACGAGGTGCTCGTACTGTGTTTTGACGTCAGGGTAGAACTGGAAACGAAACAAGCCTAAAAAACTCACTGTTTAACGTTTTCATGTTACACTCACACTTAATACTATAATTCTGGGCTGTTAAGTGCTTGGCCTATCATTGCGCCTACTGTACAAGGTATGTTGTCCACGCTGGTAGAAGTTTGCCTGAGAGTACCGAACGTATGTGAGGAACGTCTGTGGCAGCCACATGACCTTATTCTTACTGTTTTCCTTGTGCGGAGTAACACTCAAATCACAACTGAATGTCACTAATGATTGTTGATTATGTCTAACGTCCCGAAACATATTGATTTTGGGACGTTTATCACCAAATAATATTGAAGACAACACTTGTGAAATTTGTCCAAAGTATATGCAGCTTCTACAAGAGCGGTACTCAAAGTGAGAGATATAAATCAGAGAAAAACAAGCAGGTCTATTAAGACGGTAGCATTAGGTTCACTACCTTACACTTTAGGGAAGGGAAATGAAAATACTGAAGACAAAGACAGCAGAGAAGAGTGCGGGTGCTCGAAAATAAGAAAGAAACGCCCGGCCTGCGCAAAAACCGCAGCGAAGTCCCAGAGAGGCCAGAAAAGTGCCAATTCTAAAACCGGTTGTAAACTGTCTTGGGGTTACTAATACAAGTAAGAGTTCAAGTTAACCACTACACCAATAATCTATTTGGTGGCTGATGACAAAGAGTTAGCTCTAATCATTTCGTACTTATCTAGCAATCCGTATTGTGCGATGCCTGGTTACACAATTTGTAGCATCCGACACCTGCTTGTATTTTTTTTATTCTTCTACCTTGATATATCACGTGCGTTAACGCGGTTAGTTTCCAACGTAACGCTTGCACAGGGTTCATGTGCACAGGAGTTTTGGGCACTCTTCAATCACGTAAAAAATCAAACACCTGGAGTGAAATGCCTTGCGCCAGGAATTTAGGGATCAACAAAGCAAGCAACCTTTTGCTTTAAATTACACACCAAAACATCGCATTTCAAGATGGATGGTAGAAAAGGTCATATTCGTCTCTTGGAAAGACCTTTGTTTTCTCAGCAGTAAACCGAAGACAATCGAACATATTGCTACGTAGCTAGCGCATGACGGATGGAGAAACGTCTGTTACAGAGAATTAAGAATGAATTTAGGGTTAAAAGCAGGTGGGTTGGGCCCTTAGTCCAGTGCTCCGTTTACCTCAGTAGCCCGCCACGCCTGCTCAAGGAGCGCCACTTGGGCCTCCTTTCTCTCGCTGGTGAGCAAGGTCTCCCACTGCTCCATCGTGATTCTTTTCGCGGGTATATAGGGCGTATTATTTTGGCTGGCCTTAACTCACATTCCCATGAGATGTGAACAACCGTTGGCACTCCTCCACACGACACCCAAGAGCAAGGTATGCGATTGAGTGCATCGCACGTTTTAAACACAGGTGCGGATATGTATTTGTCTGCCGGCGGTGCATGAAAGGTGAACAATTCAGCGTATAGCAGATGACGAAGAGGACTTGCTTGCCCGCTGTTCACGCTGTGCTCCGCTTTGATCGGTATCAACACACTCGCAAATAGTACGTCGCGTTTCATTTTACAAAATATGAATGTGGTGGAGCTGCTGGTTCTTCTCTGTACCCATCTCGAAGCTCCGCAATGGTCGTATCATCGCGGGTCCGACCATGTCACAGGCTACAGGAACATCGCCTTGACTACCCACCTCTTCCGCGACTCCTACATGCATTGTCCTACCTCCTGCTCGTGATCCTGGCATAGTGTCTGGAAAGGACAGCATTGACGTTGACAAGTGGCTTAAAAAATATGAATTGATCACTGCCGGCCGTAGTTGGGACCTCAGAATCATGCTCGCCAACGTGTTTTTTTTTACCTTGATGACTCAATGCGGGTGTGGTTCAAGACGCACAAAGTTGACATTACCAGCTGGGGCACATCCATGACCTTTTTGGCAAAACGGCAACACGGCAGATGGTTGGGCGGAATCAGTGGGATAGTTGGGCACAGGCGTCTACCGATTCGCACGTCGTCTATATTCACAACGTCATCCCCCTTTGTCGCCTGTTTGACGAACACATGCCCGAGACTGAGAAGGTATTGCGTGTGCTCAAAGCCATCGTAGTCGATGCCTTCAACCTCCTAGTCTACACTGACGTTGCCACCGTCTAAATCATCGATGAGTGCCAGCGGTTTGAACGCACCGAAAGCTGCGGTATTACGCAGAGATTCACACGACGGTACAACAGGGCCGCAACTTCGCTGTGTGAATCCGCTCGCTAGCCACCGACCTATGACCATGTCAACCGAATTCTTTTTCGGGAGCTTGAAGCTGCCTGTCCAGCTCCCATTCAGCAGCCTGCTTTCAAGACCCAAGCCACTGACCCATCAACGCCATCGGTAGCTTTCATTCAAGCGGTTTCAGGCAGGAGTTTGCTAATATCGGTCTTCCGCCAGTGTGTCCCCTGACCTACCCTGAAGTGTGGCCTTACTCCTCAGGTAACGCTCGTAGATCTCCACCAACATTGCCTTTCTGGAACCCTACGGACTGCCACATTCGTGAAAACCAGCTTATCTGCTTTTCCTGTCATCAACCTGGGCATGTTTCCCAGTATTACAGTCGCCACTGGTCCAACACCCCGCAACAGCTATCCTACTTATATACGCCCTACCACTTCTAGATGTTCAGAAGCTGCACCGGCCAAGTTCTACTCACCACCTCTTCACGAGTCACCCTCCACCGACGTCCCTTCGTCCGGTCGCCGCTAATTCCGCTACCCGTCGCCGCTACGCCGCCAATTCCGCTCTCCGTCACTTCGGCGCTTTCTCCCGCTGAGCTTCTCTAGACTATCGCAGCGGTAAAACTAAATATTGAAGCTTATGGAGGTAAAGCTGCAATAACAACAACGCCCGAGAATCCTCTACTGGAACTACCCACACACCACATTCTCGGTGAATTAAAAGTCGGCAATGTTCCTGTGACTCCCCTTGGTGACGCAGACGCCCTATTATACATTACGAGCGCCCGTCTGCGCCATCGTTTGCAGATCATGACGCCCTCTACGACTCAAGCTATCCGTGTTACCGATCGTGGTACCGTGAAAGTTGTGGCGATGTTCACTTGTCGTGCCTGCATCGCTGGTCGTCACATTGTAGTCCTTCTTGCCGTCCTAGCTCGTTGCCTCCATGGCCTCATACTTGGCCTTTATTTCATTTTTGCACATTCTGCCTTAATTGACTGTTCTGGAACGCCCAGCCTCAACCTTCCTTTTCACGCTGATGCCTGTGAAAACCCCGTCAGCCGCTTGAATCGAACCACTTCTGTTCGCTTGCACCTCCAGCAGTGACATGTCTGTTTTTTGTCCGCGGTTTCAGTTCCCAACGGAGAATACATCGCTACACCAAAACCAGAAGCACGACTGCAACTGTGTTACAGTGCCACATGCCATACCACAATGGTTAACAACTGTGTGTTCATTCCACTACTAAATTTTGACTTCATTGCTCAATTCTTGTCCTACCAGATGTCACTTGCTCAAAGTATTATTGAAATAGGCCATTCGCCTGACCATGACGACGCTCACTGGCGGGTTTTGACCTCCTATGGTGACATTTTCGACATCCGTGATGGTCTTTGAGGCAGACTAATATTTTTAGGCACAAAAATAACACTGCTGACTCTGCACCCATCCACCGTTGACCTTCCTGCGTATGTGCATTGGAGCGAGGAGCAATTCCAAAGGAAGCGGCAAAAATGCCAGTGAAAGACGTCATTAAACCCTTGTCCAGCCCTCGGGCCTTCCAGGTGTCTTGGTGCAGAAGAAATACGGCTCCTGGAGTTTCTGCGTTAATTATCGGCACCTCAGCAAAATCACCAAAAAGAAGTATACACTCTACCACGTATTGGCGACGCACTTCACTGTCTTCATGGCACCTTCTTTTTTTTCATCTCTCGCCTTCCACTCTGGCTACTGGCAAATTGCTTTAAATGAAATGAATCGTGAGAATACTGCATTGGCTACCCCCAACTGTCCTTGCCAATTCAGGGTCATGCCGTCGCTTCCACTCTCCAGCAACCTTCTAGAGAATGATGGACACGCTGCTTCAAGGATTTTAATGGGTGACGTACTTCTGTTACTTAGAGGACGTGAATATTTCACCCACCTTCACCATAAATTGAGCGTCTTTCGATCATTCCATTCATATTCTGACAAGCTAGCCTCCAGCCAAATTCCTCGAAGTGTCAAATTGGTCTTCATTAAACACTGTGTAGCGCCACCATTTTGATGCTTCCGGTGTACAACGAGAACCCGCAAAAGCACGCACAGTAAGTAACTTTCCCGTTCCGCGCTGAATCCATGATGTTCGCAGTTCCGCGCAATTCGCAAGTAGCACTCGGGTATCGCGCGGAGAAAATGAGTGGTTATCGCACCGGACTGAGGAAGGTGTCTGTCTGCAGCTGTCTACCGCATTTCGAGCATTGTTTTCCACTATGTTGGCAAAAAAAAAAAACGTCAGGCCTGCGCGAAGGCACAGCACAGTCAAAACGAAAGCTAGAAGCCGTTTTATACAGGGTGTCCCGCGTAAGTTTAGCCAGAGTTTAAAACTATGCCGGCACACGTAATCACGACTCGACCAAATGCATGTTGCTCACCGTTGCCTGGAATTGATCAGACCAATTTTTTGTTCTCAAATATTGTTTAATTACATGTGTTTATTTACTAACTATGTTTATTTAGATATATTTGTTTGCCAACCTTTTAAGAAACAAGGATTGCTAAAAAATTTCAATGAGAAAGTTGCAGATTGTTCTGCAAAACGTCCGATTATACAGTTTTGAACTTTATATATGTTAGGCATAAGCGTTTTTCTGCTGATTACAAATGCCCGTGAAATACAAAAAAGCAAAAATGACCACGTGACAAACCCGCTCGTGTGCTAGTGCATGCAATAATCCCAGTGCTCTCTAATGTTCCATGTACGAACGACCATAACATTTGCCCCATTTTACTGTCTCGGGTGGGCCGCAATGTTGATGGTGGCTTTACAATGAACGCGTTTCGCTATCAACAACAAAAATTATAACCACTGCAAAAATTTGAAATACTTATCGCTGTCATGATTCGGTGCGAGGGAAGCGTGTTGTTTGTACGTGGAACGTTAGGGAGCTCTAGAATTATCGCGTGCACTGACGCGCGAGTGGATTTCTCACGTGGTACTATTTTGTAGTTCACGGGCACTTGCAATTAGCAAGAAAACGCTCATACCTAACAGAAATAAAGTGCAAGACTGTCCAATCGAACGTTTTGCAAACCGATCTACAACTTTCGCATCGAAATTTATTATCTATCTTTGTTTTTGAAAAGTTAGTTAATAAAACATAATAATTTAAGAAATATTTTAATACACGAAAATCGTCTAACTCCAGGCAACGCTGAGTAACATCCAATTGATAGCATCGTAATTGCGGGTTGCGTCATATTTTTAAGGTCTGGCTAAACTTACGTGGAACACCTTGTATACATATGCATATCATTATACATATAATGTGTATTGAGTGCCATAAGTTGTATATGGAAATGCAACATTTTCCAGTCGTCTTGTGCAATTAAAGAAGGATATAGAAAACAATAGGGTGCGGAATATGCTCGAAAGCGAATGCAAAAAGCCTGCGAAATAAGAAGTGTAAAAAGATAGGGGATCGTCGCCTTTAGTGGTTGAACGAGGTACCGATATTCGGTTCCAAGGACGTGGTATGAGCACTTAGTTAATTAAACATTTTCGAACTTGATATGCACTCACTACGCGCTGTATAAGCAGTAGGCGCAATAGCGTGCGTATCTCTTGTAGTGGGGGACCGGCTTCAAAACACGAAGCCAATATGATAATAGCATTTTTTGACGCCCGCTGGCAACGAGCACTTGTACCGCGCATTATTACAGCCACATTTCATGTCACATCATGAAGCATGTATACAGGACATTTGTGTTTGTAAACCGTAAAAGCTACTTTCACAGCATTTTCTAGCCGAGGAAGCAATTTTCACTGTGTTCACAAGCAGAGGCGTAGCTGTGTGATAGAACAGCCGTTTTCCACGCAAACGCCCTGGTTCAGATACCAACTCTGACCGTTCCACTCTGACCGAGTATTGTTTTACTACTCATTTTACTTGCATCCTTCTCAAATTTTCGCTCACAACAGAGGACGATGGCACCAAACTTTCTGCAAAACCAGCTCTTTACCACTTTCGTATTAAAATCCGCCATATATTCCGTCGCATTACATCGTTTGACATGGGTAATTTGTTGGAACATATAGCGCTCGACGTGTGCCTTTGTGGTACAAGTTTATTTGAGAAGCCTCAGCGCCTAGGCACATTTTTGTAGAGATCTACTCATAAATACTCTTCCCGTAAAGGTAATTTGATTGATTGATTAATATGTAGGGTTTAACATCCCAAAACCACCATATGATTATGAGAGACGCCGTAGTGTAGGGCTCAGGAAATTACGACCACCTGGGGTTCTTTAACGTACACCCAAATCTGAGCACACGGGCCTACAACATTTCCGCCTCCATCGGAATCGCAGCGCCGCAGCCGGGATTCGATCGCGCGACCTGCGGGTCAGCAGCCGGGTACCTTAGCCACTGGACCGCCACGGCGGGGCAAGGTAATTTTGCCGGGAACAGCGATATGTTCCTTCATAATAAGCCTACATCTATTTTCAAGTCTATTTATTGAAACATTTTTTTTGTCTGACATATGTTTACACTATTGCAATGGTTCGGTGCCGTATAACAACAACGGAGGACACAAGCACGTCTTAAGAATTTCACCCACAAAGCGAGGTCCACGCCAATCCCTCCATTGTGCAAGGCACATATTATTGAAAGGTGAGAAGCGTGGGCATGCTGTCTATGATCAGAACGGGCATTACCTCATGAAAATTGCAATACGACCTAAATGAATCAATAAGGCCCCCAAGAAAGAATTTTGCCCTTCCGCGGTGGTCTAATGGCTAAAGTATTCAGCTGCTGACCCGCTGGTCGTCAGATTGAATCTCGGCTGCGGCGGCCGTAGTTTCGATACAGGCGAAAATGCTGTAGGCCCGTGTGCTCACATTTAAGTGCACGTTAAAGAACCCCAGGTGGTCGAAATATCCGGAGCCCTCCACTATGGCGTCTCCTATAATGATTTGGTGAATTCGGGACAATAAACCTCACATATAAATCAATCAATCAATCAATAAATCAAATAGAGAATCTTAAGAGCCTTGTTTGAAAGCTAACCAGTTCATTAAGTTATTCAAACTATTTTTGTTTTACTTGAAGGAAACATTTAAATTGTTACGAGTCTTTAGGAGTCTTGGGTTTTTATTGAATCACTGAGCAGCAGGCTCTTTATATGCGCGTTCATCGGGTCTGAGAACGAACGCGCGAGCTTCCTTTTCTTTCTGGGCGAGCGCCACTCTTGCCCCCACACCCATTACATGCAGGTAGCAATATGAGATGGGCAGCTTCATTCATCTATGCTTCAATCGCGTTCTTAGCCAGAGTTCGCGGGCTTTTATTCAAGGCTACAGCGTACAATGAAAGTACAGGTTCTCCCAAAATAATTCGGAGTGCCAGAGCGGTGGCCGCTTGTCAGCGGAGCACACGCGCGGAATTATACAGCCATGGTCTGCGCATGCGTGGCGTCCTTAGCAAGCGAAATTCGTTCCCTAGTTTATGTTTATCGGTGTCGCCTTGCGTTAAAAGCATATCGTTTGTTTCTGTTTGCGCTGCGACAACACATTCCATGCAGCCGCCCGTCTGTTCTTCCTTGTCTCGCATGACAATCGTGTGTGATCAACTAATTTTACTTCAGTTAGCGTGTTTCCGACTGCGCTATCTGCAATAACAGCCTGTAGCGAGCAGCGCGGAATCTAGATAACAACCACTGAATAAGGATTCAATGGGAGCTAATTGGTACGTCATTGTTCTTTTGCTGAGCTAATTATCTAACAGAGGACGACACGAGATCACAGAAGTGCGCACTTCTGTGTTCTGTAACGCAACAAAAGAACAATGATTGACCGCTTAGTGCTGACGTGTTTTCCGTGCTACTAAAAGAAAATTTGGCGAGGGGGATGTATCACCTATGAAATAGGTGGTGGAGGCGAGGATGAAACTGTATCGTCATTGAACGTGGGCTGGTGAGGGGCCCTTTAAACAAACTTGTGCTCTGGAATAGACCAAAAATGATAAAAATAAGCGGTGAAGAGGGCAGCAGAGCGGCGTGCGTAGGTGAGCGTCGGTGGGAAGAAGATGGCCACGGCGCTATTCTTTTTCAAACCATATAATTGTGCCGATAACATGGCTCTAGTGAAGAAAGTGTGAAGCACTCTCTCTATCAAGTCACATTGCTCGCGCGGCTAGAAATAGAGTTGGAAATACAGACTTTGTTTGAAAGTTGATTAGGCAAACGGGCGCTGTCGGACGCTGGCAAGTGAACAAATAATGAACAAACCAAAAAGCACTGCGCGTGGCAATATGTTGGCCTATCTATGCAGTGTATTACCATGCTTGCACCATGGACAAATATAGGCACGTTGGGTGAAAACATCAATATCTCGCACATGCACCATCGACGCGAATCGCAGATTGCATACGGCGTGGAAGTGACTCGTAGAGTAACTCTATAAAGTTTTTTTTTTCTCGCCGAGGCGCTGCCACTCGCCAGCTATGGCAAACCACAGTTTGTCAGCGCTGGCGTCTCCCAGATTCATGCGTACATGGTTTGCTTTAATTGTCCGCACACATTCTCAATGATGTTAATTAAAGTCGGCACCTTGTGGAGGCCACGGAAGTGTAAGAACTGCACGTTCCTGCAGGAGATTCCAAACAACTGTGGCGGTGTGCAGAAGCAGATGGCTGTCGAGGATTTCGCAGTAGGCCCCAGCTGCAGTGTGAAAGATCGTGACAGCCGCACAAGCAGGCCGAGGCCGTCTTTGCTTACTGCTCCCCAGACGTTTACAGCACACCGGTCGCTGCTGTGTACCTCAGAAATATATACATTGTCGTATCTGCACAAAGAAAAGGAAAAAAAATTGGCCCCGTATCTGCATGTAATCTGCAAATGTCGTCGAAACACGATAGTCTTGCGTGTGCAGAGAGTGAACAAAACATTTATTTCATGTTCTGCGCAACAAAATCGGTGAATGGTATTCCGGAGGCGCTGCGTTATGGTGCCTCGAGCATGCAGCGGAGGCGAACGAGCGCATAGTCACGTCACACGTGAAACGTGAGCGCTATCTGGCAGTTTTTTTTTTGAACAAAGCGCGTGGCTTGGAGACAGGCGTGCGCGTCCGTCTCAGAGGTGATAAAGGGTTGAACGCAAGGCGACGGGTAGGTGCCACCACCATGTCGTCTTAGCAAAGCATTGGAAACACTCGCTTCCTCGTGCAAGCGTTGCATGGTCAGCGCAGCGTGATAAGCGCTACGGTCCTTAGAATTACTTTTGTATGCCTTTTCTAGTAAAAGACGAACATGCAGAATATATACGTGTTGTGATGGAGCCTCAGATATGCGTAATAATTGCTTTTTAATTGACAATCGCATACGTATGAACGCTGATTCTTGAGCAACATAGGTGGGTGCTGCGGATGGGGTCGGCCGTTCGAAGTATCGGCTGTTGCTGTTTAGAGTACCCAGTTCGCGGTAACTGTGGACAAACAGACAAATGTACAGACAGACACACTAAAGTATTTGCGTCAAAGGCCCCAAGAAAGACTATCGTCTTTAAAAAAGTGTGTCTCCACGTAGGAAACGTCCGGAAGAAATATGGCCACGCAATGAAAAGACGCACACCTGCCCTTGTATGGCCTCCAAACGTTGAGCTCCTGATCCCACCTTGAACAAAATGTGCGGTCATCTGAGAAAATTACCTCCTCCCAATCTTCCACTATCCAATGCTCATGCGCTCTAGCAAATTCAAGGCGCTCACCAGTTTGCCGTTCCGTAAGGTTTGTTCTCAGGGCGGCTATAAAGCCGTGAAGCCCGCCTTCTCGCAGGTGCCTTCTTATTGTTTCTCCAGCGACTTAAAGGTCGAGAGTGGTCTTAATTTCCTGGGAGCTCTGAAAAGGGTCTGCGACTGCTGCAGCAACGATGAGGCAGTCGGACTCTTCCAATGTGCATCGGCTGCGTCCTGGTCGAGCAGCATCTTTCAGTCGGTCATCTTCAGACCTGTATATAGGCCTGAATAATTCTGTTCACGGCACTTACAGACCTCTTGTGAGGCGGCATATCTCGCGTTGAGAAACTCCTTGAATGAATAGGTCAACTATCCTTCTCCGCTCGTGGATTGGCACTCTCTTGGCCGTGCTGCTTTGACAGGAAAAGTGCTGAATTTCGGGACAGTTCGTGGTTTTTATATCTTCACATCTTCTTATCAATTGGTCGCGCATACTGCTCTCGAATACGTGAGATGAAAGTGAAACTGTTGCAGCGCTACACACTGTCACGCATTGCAAATCTACAGTGACGTATCATGCAGGCGTACCTGAAGAGACAGACGGGCCATGACCAAAAAATAAAGAAGAAAAAAAAGCTATATAAGCCCTCTTATCGATTCTCAAAACGACTTTGACGACAAAAAGGTATGCATCGTTGTCATTATGTTTCCCACTGCTTAATTAAGATTAATTAGTTGTGACTATTGGTTTACCGTGAGATAGTTAAATTTACGGACTCACTGTTGTGGAGCGTTCAATTTACTGTAATGAGTAGAACTCGTCATATTTTTCTTTTTGCGTGACCAGTATGAACACGCAGTCTGGCATTTACGCTTTAATCTTTTGTATTATCATTCGCATGTCAAAAGTTTTTTTTTAATAACTTCATTTACTTGCCTAGTAAAACTTATTATCTAGCTGTAATAAATGTTTCGTGTGGCGTCCGTGTTGCGGTCTTCCTAATTACCCTAATTGCTTAAAATTAGCCTTTGGACTTTTGAATTACTCGAGATTACTTGGTGTCTAATACACTTTTACGTGAGGTGCAGTATGCGAATTTCTGATTTTTGCTACAGCAGGTGTTGTCGAAAATGAGCGGCGCGGTGGTCACAATCTGCAACTATTGGGCCAGGTAAACTATTTACTTTGAAAAGCGCTGACGCTCATTAACGCACATGCACGCGCACGTATGCTCCACGGCGTGCGCACGTGCGCACAGAGCGTTGAGACCGCATACGCATCAGCAAAACGCTAAAAAGCACCCAGCTCTATTCTTGTGGAGCAAAGAAGCACCTATTTAGATGGCTTGACGCACAAGGCGCCCTTGCTAGGAAAAGAGGGCACGCGCAGGCACTGGCACTGTTTTTCACCGGCGCGCTACGCCAACGAGCGGCCACCACTCCGACGCTCTGAATTATATCGGGAGCATCTGTACATAATCGGTTGATTTGAACTTGATACGGAATATATGGCAACATTGAAACCCTGTATAGAATTTCTATATAGTTGCTATTACAAAAAAAATATACACAAATTTTGAAAGTTGGTTCGACCTTTGTCTGGCCCCGCCGCGGTGGTCAAGTGGCTAAGGTACTCGGCTGCTGACCCGCAGGGCGCGGGTTCGAATCCCGGCTGCGGCGGCTGCATTTCCGATGGAGGCGGAAATGTTGTAGGCCCGTGTGCTCAGATTTGGGCGCACGTTAAAGAACCCCAGGTGGTCGAAATTTCCGGAGCCCTCCACTACGGCGTCTCTCATAATCATATGGTGGTTTTGGGACGTTAAACCTCACATATCAATCAATCGACGTTTGTCTGGGGGAGCTTCATTATCTCTAAAAAAGTCTGATAAATGAGTGAAACAGTCAGGCTCCTCTGCTATTGATTTTGTCCTCACTTTCACTACAATTTTCAAAGGCAATATGTCCTCGCCACTTACACGTAAAACACGCGTAGATGTGAGCGACAAGCGATGAGCTTTTCAGGGTTTCGCGGTTGCCCCGCCACGGTGGTCTAGTGGTCAAGGTACTCGGCTGCTAACCCGCAGGTCACGGGGTCAAATCCCGGCTGTGGCGGCTGGATTTTCGATGGAGGCGGAAATGTCGTAGGCCCGTGTTCTCGGATTTAGGTGCACGTTAAAGAACCCCAGGTGGTCGAAATTTCCGGAGCCCTCCACTACGGCGTCTCTCATAATCATATGGTGGTTTTGGAACGTTAAACCCCACTAATCAATCAATCAATCAATCAGGGTTTCGCGGTTGGTCGGATAGGTTCTCATCTACACTCACGCAATCGGAAACGCACGAAACGCAAGGAAATCAGTTGACTGTGCACCATAGTCATATGAGGTGAGAAAGAGCGGACGGGAGAATGCACGGTTGGTCGGAGTAGGGAAAGTTCACAACTGAAATTTTTCGGTATATGAACGAATGAAAAGTATGCGGCATAATCAGTTCAGGCAATTCATACTTTCGGTATGAAGAAGAGTGCTTAAACAAATGCGAGAAGTGCCAAGAAAAGAAAAGCGCGCTCGCGTTGGTATTGGATAGGCAGTTTTGTGGCAAAAAAACCATGATGTGCAAACACGGACTCAGTAGAGTAGTAAAGATACCACAATCGCCCCTGACCTTCATATCGTGCAGCGTCTGAGAGCAAGTTGAAATGCCGCAGCTTTGCTGCATCGGCTAAATAACTAACGCGATAACAACAAATTGGATGGTCACGCAAAGAATGGCAAGCAGATCGAAACGTGCACCACGTTTCTCACGCACAACTGATGCACGAAACGTACTCAAAGTTACAGATGAATGAGAACAAGCGTCTCAGTTGTTACTTCACTGTGTCTGAAAAGCACACTCATTTCTCAAACGGAGAATGTGCACCGAGTGCAGTAAGCTTTGTGCGCCATGTAACTACAACAAAGTCATTCCAGTTAAAGCCCAAGGCGTACGATTCTCCCAACCGCGAGATAAGCGTGCGAACGAATCAGCGTCCACCCCCCCCCCCCCCCACTCTAGTAACGCATGACGTTGAGCCAACGTTTTTTGGATGTAAGAATGTGAGGCAACGCTAGACAGTAAAATATACCATCGTACCGACGTTTATAGTATTCCGTTTCCATAACGCAGTGTTTTTAACGTCGCAGCAACATTCAAATATTCTTGTTGTCCTAACGTGATGTTTTCCATGAGGCGGCAACATTCAAATTATCACGTTGGCCTAACTTGATGGTTCTAATGTGGCAGTGACAATCCACTAATCACATGGCATCAACATTAAATATAAACATGAAGCCAATGTCTAAACAACAACGTAAAGACAGTATAGAGAACATGATCGCTGAGAGATCCAATAATAGAAGTGGGAATTTTTTCAACTACGTCTACTCATTTGAATAGCGGCTGACAGTGGCCTGTCAGCCGCTATGTGGTTGAGTAAGCAATAAAAGAAACACGAACAATACAGACAACAGTTTAGCCTGTTCTTGACACGCAAATTTTTTATGAATACGATTTCTGGATATAGCTGTTGCTTGTGTTTTAATAATTTGTTTGACCTTTCACGATTGTCGTAATGCAGGAGATGAAAGAAAACATTAGCAGTCACCTGACTAGGCCTCTAGCACCATACCATACATTCTTCACACAGAGTGACTGCTATAGCAAAACAAAACACAAGAACACAAGCACACTACGGAGAACATTGCCTTGCCCTGTTACGTCTTTAACTAGATACACAAAACACATTGAATTGATATGTGAGAGAAATGTTTAGGAGCAAGCCTTTTAGGACCCCGTTAAAGGGGTTGAGACACCAAAGTTTCAGGCTATAAAAATCCCGCTGTAGGCAGGCTTCCTCTCATCATGTATGCATGCAGACTTCAAGAATACTAATTGGCTGTCTATTTTAATTAATACTGTGTAGTAATAGAAATAGCACTCATATGCTGCAATGTTTTCAGTTTTTCTTTCACACTGAGCAGCATCGTCGGGGAAGACGTTCACCCATACTATATAGTTGCAGCTAGTTCAGCTACTAAACCCATTTTTGCTTCATTTATTTATAAACACGTGTCAAAAGATATCAAATTTTATGAAACCACTGACAAAGAAATAAGAGACGCCAAGCAGCCATAAAGATTAGGATACAATCTAAATGAGCGAATGCCATGACTGCATAGCAAGAGAATTGTAATGACAAAGGTACCCGTAAGAAAAACGTTTTCAGCAATATGGTGATTAGGCAATTAGAGGTGTGCTGCACAGGATACCCTCAATGAAAACGAAAGTCCTTAAAACAGCGCTTTGAACCATGTATGACGGCAAATAGTCGAAAGAACAAGTCAGTATATTATGAGAGTGAAAAAGAAACTATATTGGTTGTTCAGGTGAAAGGGTAGAAGAGGAAACAGTGAGCAAGTGGGTCTCTATTCCAAGACTACAGTGATCCTTACAACACGCTCCGCCTGGTGCAGAGGCCTCTTTGGACCTCCAGCTCTGGCCGAGCGAGAAGGAACTCCCACGGCTCTCTGGAGTAAGCTGGTAACCCAGGCGAGAATGCCTCATGTGGTCTTGCTGCTCTTTCCCACGTCAAATTGAACAGTGACGGCCATGAACCCCACCATGGACAAGCACTGGCATATAATGTGGGAATCATGTCGTGTGCCCTCTCTAAGTGGAGAAGGGCGGTAGGCGTGCGTTTGAATTCTTCTGTATGCGCGAGCTTTTGCGGTTCCCAGCTGCTGATGCGGTTGGGCTAGAAGTTCTTTCGTGGATCGTTTTTAAAAATCCTGGGCTCACACGTCGTATCTTACCGTGGCATGATATGGTGCCCGGCGCATACAGGTGCTCCCGGTATTGACAGGGCTCACCAACTCGCTCGCGCTAGTACATATCGAACGACGACGCACCTGTAGATGACGCCATATCCCCTAACTACGCTGAGCAACCGAGTGGTCGAGCGGACATTCTCGAAACTCGATGGCTGAAGTGATGCACTATGGTGCCACCTCATCCGAAACCAAGCAGCTCAATCAAGAGACTGGCGCCGTCTTCAGACTAACGTGTACCACAACCTACACACACTTTCTAAAATACACCCTTCCGAATACCAAGATGAGTGCCCTTGGTGCAGAGAGGTACCCACACTTACACAAATTACATACAGCTGTTCCTCACGTCCTGTTGCGGCAAACTCGACGCTCATACGAGCACGCACATTACAACACTGGTCGCGGGACGCACTACTCTCGGATGAGGCTCTGGGAAACTAATTGGCAACCCTGGACCAGGCCCAGTGAGCCGCTATAGCCAGTTGAGCTCTAGATGAAAAGCCCCACCCACTTTAGTTACTGACAGCATTAATATACGTTTACTCTTTCTCTGTCGAGCATCGCTGGCGTTCTAAGACGTCTTGCACCGTAAGTGAACTATCTAGGCATGGTCTGTGG
Organism: Rhipicephalus microplus; assembly: GCF_013339725.1. Lineage (NCBI taxonomy): Eukaryota > Metazoa > Arthropoda > Arachnida > Ixodida > Ixodidae > Rhipicephalus > Rhipicephalus microplus. The sequence goes on along the minus strand of NW_023611444.1, from coordinate 53,179 downwards.
CTCCCCGCTCGGTTTGTAAGTTCTCGAGCTAAGTACGCACCCCCTGAGCGCCTGGTATGCCCTCATAAGCTGGACACCGTTTGATTGCACGGTCTTTGCGGAATTAGTCACCTAATATTCTTGGTGCAATTTGCAGTAATCTTCCTTGTACGTACATTCTGCACGTCGCTTGAGAGTTACAGATAAACAATGCCGACTGCTCGGCGCTGTCCGAATGTTGGACTGACATCGCAATTTCTGAGGCTTCAGCTGTGGCGGTGCATGTGGTGTATGGAAGCCATTATATTAGTTGTATTGCGTTCAATTCAATTCAGTTTATTCCGACATCACAGGAGACATTACAAAAGTCACAACAGTGATGCTGTGGGGCGAAAGCAAAAAGCCATTAAGGCTTGACGAAGGCTTTCGCACCATTTGACAACATAGCAACAGCAACAGCAGCATGAGATCATCAGTTATTATACAATATCAAAACATGTACTTCAAGGTCATGCCGATTTGCATTTTATTAACACGTTGAAAAACATTTACAGAACGGAGCAGTATAAATGGTTTATTGTAAGAAACTGTTTAAGGTTAGTGGCAGTAAGTAGCTCATCATCTGGCGACCATAGTTAGTACGTGTGTAAGGAATTTTCCAGTCATCGGTAGCTCGTGTGCTATAGGGGCAGGTATAGGGTGTCAAACGCGCTAAATCAGTAAGAAAAGAGTCGTGATTCTTTAAGGAAGTACGATATCGCTTCATTAAAATTGTATTGTATATCTCAGGCATTGGTTGTAAATTAAGGGCTTCGAAAATGGGTTTGGAATGTTCATCGCGAGGAACACCTGTAATTATGCGCACAGCCTTTTTCTGTAATCTATATATTCGGCCTAAGTTCTTTTCCGATGTGGTGCCCCATACTAGATAGCAATAGCTTAATGTAGATAAAAATAGCGAATTATATAGTAAGAGTTTAATTTTTTGTGGCAAGAGAAAACGTAAGCGCGATAAGATACCTACAGTACGAGAAAACGGCTACACATGACCTGTCTTTTGACAGTACGATTGGCGTCCATGCACAGCACTTCTTGACTGTGTACGAAAGTTTTAATGAGTTGCTTTGCTAGAGCTTGCCTTCTGCTTTCGTGATATTTGGCATTCATATTCTTTCGGTGTCGCTTTTATGTGCGTCCTGATGTGGCTCGGAAATAATCACTTTCGTCAATGCAGTATGGCGCGGGGAGCGGGTAGCTAAGTTCAGATAATACTGTTTGTTCAGGTTGCGTAAGACACAGTTGTTCTGTCCGAGTTATCACAACTGCATCCTTTAGCTCTACAAATGTGTTGTATACACCTGTGTCGTGGAGTCTTTCCTTCACGGTATTGTTGTACTGCTGTGACAATTGCAGAATCAGATGTCAATGATGTGTGTAACAGGGAACTCAGTGTGCTAACACAGACATAACTAGAACTTGAAAGAGTGATCTCCACAGTGTGTTCTTTCTGTTGTGTCATCATATAGAATATTGCGCCATTCGTACTTTAGTAGTAGAAATATTTCATGGCTACTCAGCCCAGACGACATTAAATGTACGCACAACATGTATTGGCACGCACGAAGCAAAACCACGGGAAGTTTTGACCCATTTTTTATGAACCTCCAGACAAATACGAGACTGTTGCAACTAAGGTCAGCGTGGCAAGATGTTACTGGACCAAGTAATTTCTGGGGTGAGCAATCAAGTGGCACAAATGAAACTGCTGAAACTGGAGGACCGAATCTCGGAAACAGTCGAAAAATTTTCGATGCTTGGTATGTTGGTCGGTCTACAAGAAACACTCAGGCACAGAGCCTTTGTACACATATCAAGGCAGCATAGCCCAAGCAACACGCAGCAGCGACATCCTCTGAATAGGCAGGCGCTGTGAAAATGCGTATTTCAAACAAAAAAGTGCTTCAAGAAAGTAAAACAAAACAGTTCATGCACAACCAAGGAAACATCTATTGTCACCCCTCCAGCAGTAATAATATGGGAGAGAGTAGGCACAGATATACAAGCGCCCTTAATTTCTAGTGTTTTCAGCAACTTCAAGGAAGTGATTGCAATAACATAGATCACAGCCTTCGTAGCTACAAAACTCTCGAGGCAACATTTTCCAAACCTACTGGGCTAATCAGCGACAACATTTAGTTCACAAGTACTGCATTGGCAGAATTTACTGCTCCTTCCCAGTTCATTCACAGCACACGAAGTCGAGGTCTTGTCTAATGCTACTTCAGGATGGAAAAAGACCGCAAGACTCTAGTCGCTACAGATGAACGCCTGGAGACCAATCGCAACCCATAAGTGCCTTTTCTAGATCATCACAGAATGTCATGCCAAAACAGAGAGGCAAACACAATGCGATTACTCATAGGCACATGAACTCAGTCCAGGCGCTCCCCTATCAGAGAACTTTTGAAAGTATGCATGCTAAACGAAAAAAAAACTTCATGAAAGGAGAAGATAATAGAAATGGTAAGCTATACTAGTCATTGAGAGACCTCCCAACAATGCAGAAAGGAGGCTCCATTAGAATACAATCAACCCCATGAAAGTGAAAAAAACGGCACAGTCGGTTAGATATGGACTGTTCGGCCACTTCATTATTCAGATCTCTAGTGTCTAGGTGTGGTACAGCGGCATAGAAACCAGCCATTTGCTAAGTAACGATGTCTTGCAATTGGAGCAAAAGCAGGTCAAATTCTATGTTCGCCAACAAAATAAGGGGGTCCTCATCATGTAGCAACAAATCGCTGTTTCTATGTGTCTTCATAGTTATTACTGAATCATGAAGGGAGTCCAATGGCCTGAAAATACGGCAATGCAGTCCTCTATTGGCCAAAAATAATGCCACATGTACCAACCTACTATTGGACAAACACAACTTTGTGTGCCAGAGTTCGTGATTCACTGAAAATTATGTGCTGGAAGCATTGTAAGCTCAACAACCCTGAATAATTGGTTTGAGTTTGTGCCATGTACTGCAGCGAACCATTTGCTGCTGTCCAAAACACTGAGCCTGTGCTTTCATTCTACTAATTTCTACAAGATGCAAATAATCCCAAACTTCGCACACGCCCTCAAAATTTCACGCTAAATCCTACATATAGTGACGCGATACATCACAGATCCTGCGGCACCAAGTTCCTCATAATATTTCAACATTAACGGCAACACATTAAGCAGAAGCATGCACAGACGTCAAGCCCAGGACAAAACTCTGCAACCATGCAATAGCCAACTGCCGGTTTACACATCGTTAACATCTCATCAGAAACAGCACGAGACACACTGAGCCTCTGAGCACCTTTTCGCTAAAGGCGGTGGAATTGTGACTTGACGGACAGTACTCAGAAACAATCAGCACAATACTGACCCAGACTCGTGAAAAGAAAGCTGGTGCTACAATACATCAGTACTTCATGTTACCATAGACGGAGCAGAAAGGTATATCACTGCCAAAGCTATCAATAACGGCCCACACAGCAAACACCAGGCCTGCAGAACACACTGTCTGAAATGAAATCTAACCATCAAATTGCACCACGATGAAAGGGCACACTAATAGACAAGGATGATTGCTCACAGCCCACACAGAAGACACCAACGTGGAGAAATCAGGCCTGCTGAAGAGAGAGAGAGAATAAACATTTATTAATAACAAATGCACACTGAGCCTTCTTTGGGTGGGGCCCTCAGTCCAGGGCTCCATTGCCTTGCGCGACCCTGCGAGCCCGCTGGACCAGCTGCTGCTGTTCCTGCCGGCGTAAGCTGAGCAGTGCAGACTCCCAAGAGGAAGGGGTGGGATTGGGAATGGGAGGAACGCCCTGTGGGGCAGAGCATTCCCGCGTGGAGTGGTACACCGTCGGTACGGATCCACAGAAGGTGCAGTAGGAGGGGTAGAGAGTCGGATGAAAGCGATTTAGCATATAAAGGCAAGGAAATGAATTGGTCTGTAGTTGCCGCCAAGCGACGGCATCTGCTCTGTTAAGTGAAGGATGAGGGGGAGGATACGTATAACGGCTCTGTCGATAGTACTGCAGCGTAGCGTTGTAGTTTAGTGGTTCTGTCGATGCGTCGTCTGGATCGAACAGCTCTTCCAATGGAGCCCGGCCGGTCAGCTCTCGGGCAACCGCATGAACGCGTTTATTACCATGGAGAGAGGCGTGTCCAGGAGTCCAGACGATACGCACAGGACGTAATGCGGATGGTGAGACAGAAGAGAGGATATTGTGTGTATGTGCAGCTACAAGTCCTTGAGCGAAAGCACGGCAAGCAGCTTGTGAATCTGTTACAATAGTGACAGGGGAGTCATGTGACAGTGTCGTAGCGTGAACAATTGCCAGAGCGAGAGCTCCCTCCTCTGCCAGACCACTGTCTGTAGTGCGAAGTGTGGCAGACGCCACAAGGGCGTCTGTGTCATCTGTCACGGCTAAACACAAGGCTGACTTCTCTGGGTAGCGTGCTGCATCAGTGTAAAGTACTAGTAAGTCTGATGTACCATCACCAAAGACGCGTGTCATAGCCTGAACTCGGGCACGTCGACGACCGGCGTGGCGGGAGGGATTCATATTGCGTGGAATCGGAGGCACTTTGATGAGTGCGCGGACAGTAGAAGCAAGTTTATGTCGCGGTACTTGTGCGGGTTTTTGAGGAATCGGGTAGCCAAGACGAGACAGGATGGCGTAGCCCTGACGGGTCTGCCTGAGCCGTTGGAGCTGACTGTTGTGCTGGGCCTCGATGAGTTCGGTTATGGTGTTGCGGACTCCTAATTGAAGGAGGCATTGTGTAGATGCGTGTGGAGACAAGCCGATAGCCGCCTTCACAGCTGTCCGTAGAAGGATGTCCATCTTTTTCATTTGAGCTAGAGTGAGATTGTGAAAGGGAAGATCATAGGTGAGCCGACTAACTATGAGTGCTTGTAGTAAGCGGAGGACATCCTTCTCACAGAGGCCTCTCCTGCGATTGGTGATGCGTTGGATCATGTGTGTAATTTGAGTTATCTGCTGAGCCAGGAGGTGTAGTGTACGAGGCCTGCTGAACACACTTTGTTATTGGTGAGAAAACCTAAAGCACAAATTCTACTATCGTGAAGGGGCACACTAATCGGCACACACTACAGAACACAGCATATACGGCCGACACAAACAAGTAGATTCTATACCTTCACAACACATTAAGCAGCACACAAATAACACCAGAACACTCCAGTCTTTTTTCCATTCGTCTAAGGCCTTAAGCTTGACTTTGACTGTAAGGGTTATGTCAGTTTGAATGTATGAACCTACCGATTGTGATTCCCTTGCTCTTGTAGGTCAAGCGAGAAGACACGCAACTTATGCAAACCTGCTAACGATCGAGATACCATTCTTTTCACATGACTTAACACAGATTTTCATGTAGTTCATGTAGAAGTAGCACCAGGTTTATGCAGCTGTCTGGAGAATTGACGCATTTAATCGACTGGAATGTTTTAGGGGCGAAGCTCCTTATGGCGGCACCCGTTCGTCCATCGTAGTCGTAGTAGTAGTCGTAGCGTGCAACCAGTCTTACAGTTTGACCTCCAAGGTGGTGCCAGTGAGAGATTTCTTCTGTGCATTACATGAATAAAAAATTCGCAGCGTGTGCGCTAACTAAAAGCCGAATTCTCCTGTCTCTCATTCCCCCTTAGCAGCCATTGGCATGTACATTGAGCACTATCTGACAAGAAAGGGTTGCTACGTTATACTTGCTGGGAATAACCTCCTTGGTTTTAGAAAGGTTTAGCGAGCGTTGGGCTGCAGTGCCATGAATACAGTGAACTAGTATATACCATGAACTCGAGGTGGTTAAAGGTGGGAAGTAGACACGAAGCGCAAGCCGTAAGAAAGTGTGCGTGTGCCACCTCTCGTTTATACCTTGGAATGTCCGCTGGATGGCGGTGCATATGCAGAATATATGATGAAAAGATGCGAGATGGTGGTACTTGGAGTGTTGAATAGATAGACGAACGGACACACAGAGAGATGCATGGACGGACTCACGGATGGCTGCACCAACGGATGGACGCATGGACTGACGCAGGGGGGGGATGCATGGACGAAAGCAGGGACGCACGCACAGATGGAAGTGCGGATGCACGAACAGACGCACGCATGGATGGGCGAATGGGCGCACGGACGGTTACACAGACGGACGCATGGACGGACGGAAGCAAGAACGAATGGACGGACGGATGCTTCGCCCCACTCTCTATCATTCACTCCATGGATATGCTGCCAATTTTTTCCCAGTTGTTCGCTACACAAACAGGTGAGGCACGTGTCACAGGTCTGCTTCTTTCTCCTTAGCATGCCACCATGCACTTCAATGCCGTATTATCTGGTGAATACTGGTCCCACAACGACGCGTTTTTTCTATGGCGATCGAGGGGTGAACGGTTGTACTCTCAACAAAGTGTTCTTGCTTCAGTAGTGGCAGCTCTCGTGCTTTCTCTCTGTAGTAGTTTCTTATTCTTTCCATTTTTCCTACAAATGAGTCTTCTAGTGCATCATAGGTAATTTAAGCAGCATGTTTGTTGTCCATAAAGCAGGTATGGTAACCTATCAGAGTTTAGGTGGGCCTCCCTTTCTGTTCCAGCATGTTGTATATCTGTGGTCAAAAAAGCATAAGTGCAGATCTTGATGAACTTCGAATGTTTCCTTGAATGAAGGCTTAGCTGCATTTACCATACTGTCAAAATTCAATTACACTAAGTATGATTTGACTTGGACGTCGGATGCACGCTGCCACTGCTTGGTGGACTTGGCGAGCTCTGTACATGACAATTGTGGACCATTGTCACTAGTCAGAACTAATGGTAATTCATACATGTGAAGGTCTGTTGTCCGATCATCTTGTCACGTTGCTGCTTGTTGTTACAATTATGCACTTTTAGAAGTGAGGCCGTTGGGAAAGAGCAGAACGTTATTTAGCTTGCCCCTTGCAGCAGCGAAGAGTGAAGGAAATATACTCTTTGTAGCGTGTCAGCGTAGTGTGCATGAAGTGTCTGCTGCACGATAGAAAAGCCGCTTTCTGGTGGCGGAATCGCCTTAGTTAGAGGACCGAAATCTAAACTGTTGTAGAAAATGGCAACAGGTGCACCGGCCATGGAAAGTCGCAGTATCACGGTCCTTTCGATAGATACAGCTTTTTGACTTGCAACACTCAAATGAAGCTGAAATTCCTTTGTGAACAGCATTCAGTTCACCTGCATATCGCCGATCATGCACTCATGCTGTACACATTATTTTGTGCTGCAATATCCCCATGAAGTCAGCTCACTGATGATGCTTATCTGTTGTGTGGAGGTACTCTGCTTTTCCCACTAGTGCTTGTCTTTATTGGTCACTTCTGCACGACTCCTCACACTTGACTAGACCACCCTAACTTGACGCCTTTGATCGAGAATGCAGAGCGGGAACACGCAAAAATAGGATGCTCTATGCTGCTTTGTTATGATGACGATAGTGAGTCGAAATCAAAGTTGCATAAGCTTCGATTTCGACTTCAATTCTAAGCTGATTTTGTGGCATCCTAGAACGAAGTTAACTGTACAAAACAAAGGCAGGACAACTATAAAAAAGTGAAACAAAGTAGCTTGCAAAGGACCACAGTGTACACACTGAAATATCCGCAGGACCATAATATCTCTTAGTGAGGCTTGTACATGTCTGTACAAGCCTCACTTCAAGTTACATGTCTGTAACTCAATGTGCTACACTCGGCTGACCAAATTGCAGCCACATCGCGCGCCGTTGGTGCAGTCTTGTACAATTAGTCTTCTGCCTCACAACAGTTCGACAAAGTTGTGAAGCCCGCTTCTTAAATATATCTTGCACTTAGCGCTCATTCGAACTTTGACTCCACATTATTTTACTGATCAGGGCACGCACACGCGAAACTTTTCTTCAACGAGAGTCACTCAGACACAATCCTTTAAAAATATTACTGACCCGGACTCATTCAAAGTAACATTCACGCATCATTCTGTATCTGAGTAAATCTATAGACTCATGACTCATGAGTCCACCAAGGCGTCAATGCTGTTTAACACGCAAATATCTCACTTCATTGATGCTCTTCTTGGCATTTTTTTGATGCTGTACTCTTGCACATCAGTTTTATTGAAGGATACTGTTTGCAGACGTAAGTATAAACGTGACTATCGGCAAGGCTCGTAATGATGCTGAGGATCAATGGAGAGGGACGGGCAAAAAATGCAGCGAAGCTCACTGAGACCCACTCAAGAAATAGGTTTGGCCCTTTGAACTCAAACTCGCGAGAGCTTTCTTCAACCGGACTGAGTCGGACTCAAACTCGCAAAAATGCCACTCACCCAGACTCGATATGAGTCTCTTGGACTCCTGATTGAGTTAGCCGACCAGTGTAAGTACTTCACTGACCACACGCATTACCTACACTTGTACCTGCTGGCTACGGAGAGGGTCCTGTTCTGAACACCTCGAAAAGCTCACAAATGAAGCTTACAGTCACAAAGCCTGTTTTAAATCGCACCGAAAATATTCTGTTCTTAGAGCATACGGCTAACTACGTGGCTACTCCTAAATATGCCACAGCAGGCTCTGTTTCTCAGGGCATGCACCAAGGTTTGTAGTGCCACAGGGAACATTTTTATGCTAAATGTGCATTCATCAAAAGAGTAGGCTGTTGGCATAGTTGGTGTTCTGACATAGAACTATCGTGAGGGTGCAACTATACACAACACATAGGAAGAGACCATCGAGGAGAGGTGCAACCTACTAACTGGCTTGATTCAAGGAAGATCCACACCTTTATATGTGAACACCCTGTGCATAGGCACCCCCATAACAACCACGAAAATTTAAACCAGACCAGAAAAAAATGGCAGCATATCCACGGAGTGAATGATGGATAGTGGGGCGAAGCATCCGTCCGTCCATTTGTTGTTGCTTCCGTCCATCGTTGCGTGCGTCTGTTCGTGCGTCCGCACGTTCATCTGTGCGTCCGTCCCAGCTTTCGTCCATGCATTCGCTCCTGTGTCCGTTCATGCGTCCATCCTTCCATACAGCCATCCGTGCGTCCGTCCATGCATCTGTCTGTGTGTCCGTTCGTCCACCTATTCAACACTCCATGTACCACCATCTCGCATCTTTTCATCATATATTCCTCATATAGAAGCACCGCATCCAGCCGACATTACAAGGACTGAACGAAAGGAGGCACACGCACTTTCTTACGGCTTGCACTTGGTGTCTACTTCCCACCTTTAACCACCTCGAGTTCATTGTATATACTAGTTCACTGTATTCATGGCACTGCGGCCCAACACTCGCTAAAGCCTTCTAAAAACTAGGAGGTTACGCCCAGCGAGTATAACGTAGCAACCCTTTTTTGTCTTCGTTGCGTTGTTGAACAATAAAAAATTTGCAGCGTGCGCGTTAACTAATAGCGGAATTCTCCTGTCTCTCATTTCCCCTTAGCAGCCTTTGGCGTGTACATTGAGCACTATCTTTTATTGTTCAACAACGCACAGAAGGAATCTCTCACCGGCACCACCTAGGAGGTCGAAGTGTAATACTTGATACACACTACTTCTGCGGCCTCGAGGAATCAACGGGTGCCGCTATAAGTAGCCTCGGCGTTCCAGTCTTCAACGTGGTCAGCGTTCCGGTGGCGTTGCTGTAGGAGGTCCACTCGCGACTTTGCCAGCCAGTTTTAGGGGCGAAGCTCCTTATGGCGTGTCTTGTGCGTCCCTCGTAGTACGTAACCAGCAGTGTCACATACCCGAAATAGCGGTTCTTACGATTTTGACCTCCAAGGTGGTTCCGGTGAGAGATTTCTTCTTTGCGTTGTTGAACAATAAAAGATAGTGCTCAATGCGCATGTTAATGGCTGCTAAGGGGGAATGAGAGACAGGAGGATTCCGCCTTTAGGTAACGCGCACGCCGCGATCCCCATTAGCAGCTATTGGCATGTACATTGAGCACGATCTGACAAGAAAGGGTCGCTACGTTATACTCGCTGAGTGTAACCTCCTTGGTTTTAGAAATGTGTAGCGAGCGTTGGGCCGCATAGCCATGAATACAGTGAACTAGTATATACCATAAACTCGAGGTGTTTAAAGGTGGGAAGTAAACCCGAAGCGCAAGCCGTAAGAAAGAGTGCATGTGCCACCTCCCGTTTAGTCCTTGAAATGTCCGCTGGATGGCGGTGGTTCTATATGGAGAATATATGATGAAAAGATGCGAGATGGTGGTACTTGGAGTGCAGAATAGATGGACGAATGGACACACAGACAGATGCATGGATGGACGCATGAACGGACGCAGGCGCGGATGCATGGACGAACGCAGGGACAGACGCACGAACAGACGCACGCACGGACGGGTGGATGGACGCATGGACGGTTACACAGACGTACGCAGGAACGGACGGAAGCAAGAACGAATGGACGGACGAATGCTTCGCCCCACTCTCCATCATTTACTCCGTGGATATGCTGCCATTTTTTTTTTGAGGCCTGATCCCATCGTCGTTGGCCCCTGCCGGAACCAGCGAGGTTGGCGTCAAGGCCTGTGGCGCTCCCGCTCAAGGAGCGAGATCATCGATGGCCTCGAAGACGTCATGGGGAGTGAAACGGTGCTGTTCCTGCAACACCTCGGAGCTTCGAAGTTCCTAGTTGCCGCTCGGTCGGCTGCACAAGCAACCAAGTTGATGGTAAAAACCAGGATTTAAGTTACAAGGTCACAAGGTACAATTTCAAACAGTCGGGGCGCCACGCGTACAAGTCAGTGTGTTCCGCCTCCCGCCGTACGTGTCAGATGACGCCGTTACTTCAGCTGTTCAGTCATACGGAAAATTGGAGGGTATCACATTTGTTACCTTGCAAAGGCATCAATCAACGCACACTGGTACCCGCATCGTCCGAATCAAGATGGCCAAGCCCGTCCCTAACTTCCTATCAATTCAAGGTCACCTCGTGAGGCCGGAGTATCGTGGTATGCGCAGAGTATGCGCACGCTGCAGCAGAGAAGGTCATGTTGCGGCTACTTGCACAACACCCTTCTGTCAACAATATGGCACCTTCGGCCATACTTCTGAGGATTGTGTGTCCAAGTGTAAGCGCTGTAGTGGGGACCACGCGACGAAAGATTGCTTCCGTCCCAAGTCATACGCAGACGCAGCGCAGAGCACCTCACAGTCACTGAAAGAATTCCCAGAACTTGGAGAGAGTGCTTCGAAGAGAACAACCTAAATTGTAACCTTCAGGCACATTGAAGTTTTGCAACGCAAAACCAAGCCACGGCCACGGAAGATTCCAGATTATTAAGATGAAGAGAGCGCAACCGACACAGAATTTTATGACGCCAAGACAGAAGACACCAGCGGCGTTGATGCCGCGTCGCCATGCACAACGAGTGACAACGACGTTTCTGCGCTGACTGGGGACACCGCAGCGTTGTCATCTCCCACAACGTCGTCACAGTATCCCAGCAACGCTGTGGAGACGCCGAGTGCGTTTGTTACGTCTTCATCAGAGGAACTCAAGACCACAAAAAACGAACAATCCTCGAACGCATCACTGCTGGAGGAAGCGTCCCAAGCATCTCGGAGCGCTGGCCAGCCGGGAAAATCTCTCCGACTTTTTGAGGCAACAAGTGCAAGTGACGAGCTCCATGAACGGTCACCTGTGGGCCTGGAAGGTAGCGGGAAGACGACGCCCACGAAAGAAGTAAAGACCACGTCTTCAAGGAAACCTAACATGCCTCGCACACACACTGTACAGGCCCAAGAAGAAGCGTCCAACAAGACGTCCAGACATCGTAGGAGCCGGTCAACATGACGAAAATTAAGGAGTGACAGATTTTCGCAAGCCTCATGATCGGTATCTTTGTCTCCTGAAAATACATGTTCTCCCGACAAGTCCGCCAGGTGGGGCCGAAGAGTGCACACGCGTTCACATCGGCTCCGTCAATCATCGTACCTAGCAGCGGTTAAAATCATGTGACTACCAGTGAAACTACGGGAATTGTGGAGGAAGACGTCAGGTACACGCTGACACCACCTTTTTGGACAAGCGATCCCGGTTTCCTCTGGGAAGTGAAGACCTTCGGCAGAGCATGCCAACCCACCACGCTAAGCCTCGCGGCGAAGTGGAACGCGGAGTCCTGGCAGGCAGCTCTCGGCCGACGCGTCGCGCTGCACCTGCCCGAACCCCAATGGACAACGACCCGGAACTAGCCCAGGCACTTATGGACATGGATGACCAAGACATCGAAACCCAGGTGAGCTCTGCGGTGGACGCCAACGAAGATTTCCTTTCACCTGACGAGGTGCTACAAGGGGAATCTACTAGCGACGCCGAGAACAAGGAAAAAGACACTGCGGAGGAACGCGACGACGAAGCCAAGAATGGTCAGTGGCAGGTAGCTATGTCATTGCGACAGCGAAAACGCATCAGGAAACAATAACGCGCAGCGAGTGATTACAGCGTTGCTCGAGGCGAAACTGAGAGCAACAGCTCCGGCGCTAGAACGCTTGCAGAAGAGCGACGCGGAAGAGCATCTGAAAGGGGCCGACGACGAACGCGCGCGGTGCCGCTGCCCAAAAACGATATGAAGATTATCATGCGGCCCAGACCAGGGTTAGCTGTGAAGAAACTGAAAGCATACCAGGTTGCGCGAGCGATAGAACATGCGAGCGGTGACCCGGAGGCCTGTAACAGCCACAAATTTCTGCTTCGCCTTCGCAACGGATCAAACATAATTATTGAAAGCACTCCGTACGAAGATGTAGCAGAAAGGATCTTGAAGATAAAGACACTGGAGCTCAATGGCACCAACTATCCCGTGAACACCTACATATCCACTCCTGCTGGATACCTGAAAAGAGTGGTACACGGATTAGAACGCGAAACGCCAGAAGCTGAACTCCTGAGCCATCTCCGAGTGCGCACTCAAGGAGTGACAATTGTTCAAGCCCGCATGCTCGGACAGTCACAAACTGCAGTGATCACGTTCGATGGACCAATACTGCCACGCTTCGTGTATTATTACGGTGGCGAAATGCCGTGCGTGCCTTATCAACCCACACGGCAGTACTGTGAACTCTGCAAGAGCCAGGGACATAGGACGGATGTTTGTCCCACACCAATGACAAAGGCGTGCAGTAACTGTCGCCTAAGAGACCCACCTGAGGACCACACTTGCGATCCGAAATGTTCCCTGTGCGGCGGACGCCATCCCACGGCGGCATCGGAGTGCACCAAGAAACTCAAACGCGTCCCTCAAAAGGGCCGGTCGCTGCTGTCGCACCAACACAGCACACCAAAAACCACTGGCATACTCAAAAGACGCTGGTTCAGCACGGAGCGCGAGGACTCTGCACCGCCAAGCATGGCCCGTTCCAGTTCCCGATCCAGATCTCGATCTACATCCCGATCCAGGTCCGGCTCTCGAGACTGCTCCAACTCCAGGAATGGTGGCCACAAGCAGGCCCAAGCAAAGCAACAGCAGCACAAGGACAAGAAGGCGTAGAAAAAGGAAGCGAAGAACCAGGTGAGCTGGGCAGCAAAATCCTCCCTACACTCACACCAAACACCACAACTCACACACTTAGAACGTGAGCTAGAGATAATGCGGGTGAGAATAGGTGACCTAGAACGCGAAAATAGGGAACTAAAAAAGCAACAAACGCAGCACCCGCAACAAAACTCTATACTCACCCAGAGTGGCCAGAAATCGTAGACGCAACCGAATGCAGGAGGTGACTCAATGATTACGTCGTCGATGCTGAAAGAAACATTAAAGGAAGTTATACCGACAGTTATAGAGCAAGTAATGATAAATGTAGATAGAAAGCTCGAGATTCTGGACAAGAAAATTTAGGCACAACACGTCGAATTCACGAAAGCCTTGCAAAAGCATGCCACAGGCATAAACATCAGAGAAAAAGCTGAGAAAATTTACAACAGGCCCGGATTGTCGGCCATGAACCAGGAGACGCATAATGGCTAATCATCAAACGCAGCGGTCAGAGAAGTGCGAAATATGGCAGTGGAACTGCCGTGGTTTCCGGCGGAAAAGAGGGCAACTGTTGCAGCTGGTGGCGTCGCAACAAAAGCCACCTGCTGTCATAGCAGTCCAGGAAGCCGGAACACAACCAAAATTACGGGGCTACGAAACTTATAGTACCGGGGACGCAGAATGGAAAGTTGCTACATTAGTCGATAACTCAATTACAGCAATATGTTATCAGCCCATTGAAGAGGCGGATATCCCGCATATCATAACTGAAATAACCTACAAAGGGAGCCATGGAAAGAGCGCCTTCATACTTAATATCTATAGTCCCCCAAGACAAAAGAGAGCAACGTTCGACAAGCTCTTTCAAGAGACAGCAAAACTGGCGAAAGGGAATCCATTAATCATAGTTGGGGACTTTAATGCCAGGCATGCAAGCTGGGGATATAAGATGCAAGATCACCAAAGGCAAGAATATCGCAAGACAAATAGAGAAACTGGAAATGACTCTGTTAACTGGCCCTGCAAAACCAACGAGGATAGGCAACAGCGTATCCATGGATACAAGTCCGGACTTGACGATAGTACGAAACTGCCCCAGCGTGGACTGGTACAACACCCTTGAAAACCTGGGCAGTGATCATTACATACTAAGCACCACAATCCGCACCGGCCGAATCCGCAAACACATCGGCGCAGCCAAAATTACAGATTGGCACGCATATAGAAAAGCGCTAAAAGCGCACGTGACCGCCATAAACGACTTGGACGAGTGGTGCAAAGTAATTCGAAATGAAAACCAAATGTACACCAAAACTGTCGCCAGAACAGATGATACCCCTGAAGTAGACGCTCACCTTCTCCACCTGTGGGAAGCAAGAAGAAACCTCACTAAAAGATGGAAAAGGCAAAAGCGAAACCAAAAACTCAAAGCGAAAATTGAAGAAATAACGCAGCAAGCCAAACAGTACGCTAATCAACTCGTGACAGCCAACTGGGAACAATTTTGTGATTCACTAAATGGAACCCTAGGAACAGCAAAGACATGGAATATCCTAAGAGCCATAATTGACCCTCTGAAAACTAAACGCGAATGACAAAAATCTCTAGAAAGAGATTTTTGCACACATATCCAGGCACAAGAGATGACCTGCTCAAGACATCTATATTAAGTGTTTCGGCGCCCGAGCCATCACAGCCCCTTACAAGGCTAAATACACTGGGCTCCCAAACTCAGAACTGGATGCACCTTTCACGCATGCCGAGGTCAGAGCGGCAATCGTCAGCATGAAACGCAACACAGCGCCTGGGGCGGACCAAATCACCAATGCCATGATTCGCAACATGAACGACGAAGCCATAACAGCGCTTCTAAACTTCATTAACAAACACTGGGTGAATGGCACTATACCTCAGCAATGGAAGCATGCTGTAATAATTATGATACCCAAACCAGGAAAGAGATTGGCAATAGAAAACCTCAGGCCAATCTCTCTTACCTCGTGCTTAGGCAAAGTGTTTGAGAGATTAATAAATGCCAGACTTCAATGGCACCTTGAACAAAATAACTTGTTGCCAAACACCATGTTTGGTTTCCGCTCGAACCTTTCGACACAGGACATCCTTCTGCTTTTAAAGGAGGAATTACTAACAAATGTTTCAAAAGCAGGAGAAAACATTGTCATGGCCATCGACATAAAATGCGCTTTTGACAACGTAAGCCATAAGGCCATATTAGATGGGCTAGCAGCGACAAACTGTGGTCAAAGTACGTACAAATATGTACAGAACTTCGTTACTAAAAGAACCGCTGTTATCAGATTAGGAGAAGACGAATCCAATGTCTTCCACCCACCGAGCAAAGGCACACCACAAGGCGCTGTGATCTCGCCTACGCTTTTCAACATAGCCATGATTGGTCTAGCCAAAAAACTGAAAGGTATTCCCGACATCTGACACTCCTCCTATGCGGATGACCTCACTGTATGGACAACCAAGGGTAGCTTGGCGGAAAAAGAAGAGCGGCTTCGACGGGCAGCTAAAACCATCGAAGATTACACTAAAGAAAGGGGGCTTCAGTGCTCAGCAGACAAATCGGAACTCATTCGGTTCTCCAAGAGTAAAAAACAAAGGACAGACCCAAGCCTTCGCCTTGAGGTCAAGCTAGACGGCAATATTATACCAGAGAAAACAACTGTTCGGATCTTAGGGATGTGGTTACAGTCCAATCAGTGATGTCTCCACACACTAAATATGCTTAAACGAACAGCTCAACAAATTGTTCGTATGATAGTTCGAATAACGAACAATCGTGCTGGACTGAAAGAACAAGACGTGTTTCGTTTGGTAAAGAGCTTAGTCATCAGCAGACTAACATACCCGCTACCCTACCACAACATGAATAGAGAGGAGAAAGAAAAAGCAGACAAAATAATAAGGATGGCGTATAAAGCGGCTCTGCGACTACCACAAAGCACTTCAACTGCGAAGCTATTAGCGCTCGGACTTCACAATACATTTGATGAGTTGGCTGAGGCACAAGTAACCACCCAGATTAACCACCTGCTACAGACGACAACCGGCAGAAAACTTCTTCAGAGGATTGGCCTCGGCGAACAAGTACAGGCACATGGAAGTGCTAAGGAATTGTCGTGCTCAGTCAGAGCCTGCTACAAAATATGCGCCCTACCGAAGAACATGGACCCAGTTTTACATGCTGGAAGACATAAAGCAAGAGCCGTTTACATTGATAAACAGACAAAATATCTGAATACGGCGAGATTTACTGACGCCGCACCATATCAGGCAAATGCAAAGAACATGGTGGCCGTGGTCACAGACCGAAAAGGAAACGTCACAAGTTGTGCCTCCATAGCCTAAGCCTCTATCACAGAAGCGGAAGAGATAGCGATCACGCTGGCAATCAGGGAGGGCAGGGAGCGAAAAGTCCCAATGACAATAATCACAGACTCGAAGGCTGCATGTAGAAATTACGAAAAAGGTAGAATATGTATGAAGGCCTTCCAAATGCTAACCAAAGCTCACAAGGACTTCCCAATTGAATACACCCAAACCATTGTCTGGGCGCCAGGGCACGAGGGCGTCACCGGGAACCAGTTTGCGGTTGAGGCGGCTCGAGGCTTCACAGATTACCGAGCTTCCTTGCACACTGCAATAGAGGATCCAACGCCCCTAGACCCTAACTTTGGTGCAATTCTTCAGTATTACAGGGACAATAGAAAAGTGTATCCAGCACCGCATAAGAAACTCACAGCAATGGAATCGGTGGCATTACGCAGAACCCAAATAAACACATACACGAACTTACATAGGCTGCATGTATTCTACCCCACAGCATACAAAGATATATGTCCGTGGTGTGGGGCCACACCAACTCTGCTTCACATCACATGGGAGTGTACGCATCACAATGAAGAACACCACAACATGAACAACACAGAGGAACAATGGGAGGCGCTGCTGTCCAGCTCGGCCATTGTTGATCAGCGCTGGCTGGTCCAACGGGTAGAGATGATTGCTAGGGCCAGCGGAGCTCTGGAATAGGGGCCCGACCATTTGGAATGCTCCGCGTTATGCACAAATAAATTTTTTTTCTCTCTCTCTCCCGACAAGTTGTCTAGAGCCACAAACACTCAGCGCCGCACCAAGCCTGGTAGTTCAAGCAGTGGAAGTGATGTCACCACCTCCGGTACATCCAAAAAGCCCCGAGTGGATTCGCCATATCGAGATCCGTCACCTGATGAGGGTGAGGCCTCAATGTTTTTCTTATTTGTGCTGCCCATATCCATTCTTTCCGCTTCCTGTTGTCTTTACCGTTGCAATGCTTGCTTCCCAGCCGTACAACCACTATGCATTTGTTGTCTCTGAGGCATGCAAACTGTTTAGTATTCCATATGTTACTGTCATTCACGATGGAACCTTCATGTGCCAACTTGTGAGCTCTCTTCTGTGGTGGCTGTGTCCTGTTATAGTAATTGCATCATGTGAGTTACGTTGCATGCTGCGTGTACTATTTCTGTTATTATTGGTGTTGCTTACTCGGTTCGTTCTATCTGTGCGCGTGAGTAAATCTCAGCGCAAATCCTTTGAGTATCATCACGTTGACTTCATCCACTGCCGCTTGACACAAGAGAGGCCGTGCCGTCCCCTTACGCATCGCTGTTAAAAAAAGGAAAAAAACGATTGTTTCGTTTCCCCCTAAATTAATTTTAAATGGATAGGCTTTCTTTCATGACTTTCAATGTTTGTGGTCTCAAAGATCTTGTAAAACAACAGGAGATAATGAACCTTGTGCGCTCGCTCGGGGTCGACGTGCTTTTTTTGCAAGAGACCAACTTTCGAACGCGGCCTGACATCATGACCTTCCGTACTAGATTTTTGGTTGAAGCCTTCTTCTCCTTAACGCAGACGCAGTCTCGTGGCACCGGTGTCGTGTTTCTAAATCCGAGGTTCAGGCGGGGTGCGCATTGCCTCTTCGATGCAGAAGGCCATGTTATTGTGGTCGACATGAGGATAAACGACCAGAAAATCCGATTCACCAACTTTTATGCGCCCGTGCATAGGTCTCTTGCCAATGACATTTTTAGAGGTGCTAGGTCATTCCTGCTGAATTCAGCACTGTGCGTGTTTTTAGGTGATTTCAACTGTGTTTTTGATTCAATTAGAGATATCCGAGTCCCTACTCAAGGACAAAGCACATATCATTCGAAAGAGTTGCAGAAAATATGCAGAGAGTTGAAGCTGGTCGATGCATGGATAACGCTTCACGGGAACACCTTTGGAGCCACGCGCGTTCAGGGCACGTCTCAGAGCAGGATTGGCAGAGTCTATATCCCTAACGAGCTCGTTGCAAGTTTAGAGACATGCGATGTCACTTCTTTAGCGCCTGGGCAATGCAAGCTCAACGACCACGTGCCAGTGCTGTTCACCTTGAAGGCCCAGATGGGAAGGCATTGCTCCAAAATGTGGCGAATGGATTCATCAATTTTAAATGATGAAGTTTCGGTATTTGAAATGCGCATGAATATCTATGCGTCTTTGGAAGACATGCCACAAATTACGCCGACAGCATGAGATCTCTTGAAGGCCAGATGACGTGTGATTGCGCAGGAGGCCGGGAAAATGCGCCATGCACGTCTAACATCACAAATGAATGAAACATTCAGGCGTATTCAAATCGTTGAGCGCGCAGGTAATCTGACCGGCGCAATTCAAGAGTACATTGGGGCGAAAAAGGCTAACTAAATACGACCTCTTGGTGAGGACAAGGTCCGGGGCTTTTAAACGCGCAGAGGAACTGCACCTGCCTACGGATGAACTAGGTAACTTGGCATACGCACAGCGAGTAGGGGTAAGGAAACACCAGAGCAGTATTATCGCTGCAGCACGGATAGTGTGTGGGAGCATCGTCACAGATATCAAATCAATCGAAGATGTCTTTAGGGCGCATTTTGAAAGGCTCTTCTCTACAGATCATCGCTCCAAAGACAGCAACCAGCATCAAAAAATTGCAGACATTTGCGAAGGCTTGCCCACACTGTGTCTTGAGGCGTCTGATATGCTCTGCGCTGAGGCGACGAAAGTTTGGCAAGCGTTGAGGAAAATGAACACTACGGCGGCTTCAGGTCGAGACGGAATACTGACGGGGTTTCATATAACTTTCTTCGACGTCCTAGGCGACGCACTTACTGACATGGTTAACGGATTCATTGTTGATGGGCAAAAGCCGAGGTCTTTCAGTGAGGGCCGTGTAGTCTTTCTGCAAAAGGAGGGCATGGATCCTGACGATCTACGGTCATGGAGGCCGATTACCCTCCTTAACACGGACTACAAACTTGTAGCTACGATCCTTGGCTCGAGGCTAAAAGGTTTTCTGCCCAATATAGTGTCACCCACGCAAACGTGTGCAGTGCCGGGTAAGTCAATTTTTCAAACACTCTGATAAGAGATTTGTTCTACTATGCCAACACCATAAACGTTACCGGTGCTTTCGTGTCATTGGATCAAGCTAAGGCCTTCGACAGGGTCGAACATGACTACCTATACTGCGTACTTAGAATGTTTGGTTTGCCTGAGCAGTACGTTCGCTGTATAAAGCTTCTATACACCAACATGACCAGCCGACTTCTCATCAACGGCGTGGAGACAGCAAGCTTTCCAGTAACAAGAGGTGTTCGCCAGGGATGCCCAATCGCACCGATGCTCTTTGTTCTTTCCACCGATCCTGTCCTTAGGAAAGTGGCAAAGTGCCTTAATTTTCAGGACTTTCCAATGACAGGTCTGGAGTCAGCATCACCGCTTATGCGGATGATATCTCTGTGTTCGTGCGAAACCAAGCCAGTTACCGCGCTTTCTTGGAGCTGTTCGAAGAGTATGCCAGTTTATTGGGTGCTTTCCTGAATGCGGAGAAAAGCAAAGCCCTTCGTTTCGGTAGCTTCCACGGCTCTTTGCAGGGTGGTATTCAATACGTGGATGCCGTCAAAGTCCTCGGGGTATACTTTCAAGACGGGGATGTGGCCAATAGAAATTGGGAGGACGCCGTACATCGAGCCACGCAGGCCTTCGCGTATGCCACTGACTTCAGTTTGTCACTTGACGCCAAGTGACGGTGGTGAAAACGAAAGCATACGCATATGCTTTTTAATCGGGCACATTGCACTCGTACCCAAACGTTTTGCGAGCCGCCTTGCGTCAATGGTTGGAGCCTTCCTATGGAACGGGAAGACACCAAAAGTTCAACAAAAGTTCCTGAAGCTCCCAAAAAGTTGTGGAGGACTCAGTCTGCCAGATGTTGCAACATTCACAAAGGCACTTGTAGCTGAAACAGTTCATAAATTGTTTCAGGACAATGACTATCCTGGCCGTAGCTTATTGCTATATTGGACCGGAACTCTTGGAGCCGCATTCACGTCGGAAAGGTACCGGGGACCTCAAGCAGAACACCCACATGCCTTTTATAAGGCAGCAGAGGGCCTCAAGCGTTCGATTGACGGCGACGCCACCGAGGAATACTTTGCAAAGCTCGCACCCACACGCATTAGCGAAATGTTAATCAGTCGCTCGATTACTGACGAGGAAAAACAGAGATGGAGGCGCAGCAAGTAGAAGAAATGGCGGAACAACCACGTACCGGAAATATAGAATTTGATTGGCTGCGGCGATGGCACGCGTTGTCCCCTCGTCAGAGACTGTTAAAGTGGGGCGTGGTTCCCAATGACCACTGACTGCCCCAACTGCGGGAAAAGAGAAACGATCCGCCACACGACGTTTGAATGCGTAGCGGCCAAAGGCGTGTGGCACGTCGTGCGTCGGCAATTCAGAGTGTCAATTCCTTCGAGCCAACAGCCCATAAGGGGCTTATTTGAACAACCCGTACTGTAGGTCACAATGTTCATCTTGTGGCGTCGCCGATGTATGGCCGAAGCACGGCGACCCCCCAAAGCGCTGCATACCCAGCGTTACAGAAGATTAGAATGATCATGGTTCGGTACCTTACCGAACAAATTGAGACTCAGGGTCAAGAAGCATTTATCAGAAGGTGGCATACGCGTTTTTTTTTTTGGAGTTCGGAACGGGAATATTGAACTTCCTTTACTGCCGTTTTAACTCGGGGGAAAAATTGCTTCACGTCGCAAGTAATATGTGAATCTGTTCCAATTTATTGCTTTTTTGTGTTTCTTTTCTCTTTGTTTTCTTGAGTGATTCGTGATCTGTGAGAATATTGGAAGTGCTGTGTGTTACATCCTGTCTATGTTCTCTTGTTTGTACACGCCACTGAAGTGATTTCGTTACACCAGACAGTTGTACTAGCCTGAAATGTCGTTGCCAGTTTGCAATAAACTTCCCTGTTTCGCCCCTAAAAAAGTGAAAGATAGGCATGCGGGGTTTAACGTCCCGAAATCACCATATAGTTATGGGAAACGCCGCAGTGGAGCGCTTTGAAAATTTCAACCACTTGGGATTCTTTAACGTGCTCTAAAATCTGAACACTTGGGCAGAAGAAATAGGAATTCAGCATTGTACAGCGCAATTCAAGTTTAACTTAAACACTCGCCAGCTGCCTTTTTTTCGCACCCTCACAATGCTCCTCACGATGGTTTATTTGTCGCGCTCTTCACCTGTCACCAAAAATAAAATGACGACATGATTAATAAATACTAATACAATTTGTACATAGAATGTCTAAATTTATTAGGTTATAAAAGAAGCGTTTGCCTTAAAGATTGGCCCTTGATGTAATGCTGGTCACGCATCGCATCATGGGCTAATTTAATCATGTGATAGCTTTTCGCGCTCACAGTAATTGAGGGTACTGCCACCGTCTCTTCATCAGTCGTTAACGATGTAAAATTTTAGTATTTTTAGAGTCTGTGTGGCTGCATTTATCGGCGTTGTATTTCGCGGTGCCCTTTCCTGTCCGTGTACAACTAAGCAAGGCGTTCGGCGGCAATGGCTTCTACCTGGCCACTCTCCACGCTGCATGATCGGGTAAGTAGCGGGGCTGTCAAGAACACCGTTTGTCGTTTTGTTTTTTAGGGGCGAAGCTCCTTATGGCGTGGCTTGGGCGTCCCTCGTAGTACGTAATCACCAGTGGCAAATACCCGCAATAGGTATAACATTTCACCTCCAAGGTGGTGCCCGTGAGAGATTTCTTCTGTGCGTTGTTTAACAATAAAAATTGTGCTCAATGTTCATGTCAATGGCTGCTGATAGGGAATGAGAGACAGGAGCATTCGGCTTTTAGTCAACGCGCACGCTGCGATCTTCATTAGCAGCCATTGGCATGTACATTGAGCACTATCGGACAAGAAAGGGTTGCTACATTATACTCGCTGGGTGTAACCTCCTTAGTTTTAGAAAGGTTTAGCGAGCGTTGAGCCACAGGGCCATGAATACAATGAACTAGTATATACCATGAATGAATTCGAGGTGGTTAAAGGGGGGAAGCAGATACGAAGCGCAAGCCGTAAGAAATTAAAAGTTGGATCCTCCTGTCTCTCATTTCACATTAGCAGCCACTGGCATGTACATTGACCACTATCTGACAGGAAAGGTTGCCACGTTATACTCGCTGGGCGTAACCTCCTTGGTTTTAGAAAGGTTTAGCGAGCATTGGGCCGCAGTGCCATGAATACAGTGAACTAGTATATACCATGAACTCAAGGTGGTTGAAGGTGGGAAGTAGACCCGAAGCGCAAGCCGTAAGAAAGTGTGCGTGTGCCACCTCTCGTTTAGACCTTGGAATGTCCACTGAATGGCGGTGCTTTTATATGGGGAATATATGATAAAAAGATGCGAGATGGTGGGGTTTGGAGTGTTGAATAGATGGACGAACGGACACACAGACAGATGCATGGATGGACGCATGAACAGACGCCGGGGCGGATGCATGAACGAACGCAGGGACGGGCGCACGAACAGACGCATTGACGGTCACACAGACGGACGCATGGACAGACGAATGCTTCGCCCCACTCTCCATCATTCACTCCGTGAATATGCTGCCATTTTTGTAGCCCTTTTTGCTATCGCATGATTTGTCGCAGTAAGTGCGATGTAAGTCAAGTTCGCTACCGATGTCACAAGGACACTTTTGATTGCAATCTGGCTGAGAAATTGCGGTTTGGCTCACGTACGTCTTGGGCAAACTCAATCCAGCTCAATTTGCGCAGCTTAGTATCGATCATTGTTGATCACAATCAAGAAATCCGGCCCAAATCAGCCTTCTGATGAGCAAAAGTGCTTGTGTGACACCGATGCAATGTACTGGATGCAGCCAGAAATCATAAATATGTATTCATTCACTTTCAATATTTCTATTTATGTCGTATATACACTGTAGACACTAAATAAAATAAAACTATTATCAACTATGCTTTTCTTACGTGCATTGTTATTTTGAAATATGTGAATAGGTCTATAAATATTGTCCCTTTCATTGAGTGGCAGCCCCTTGTTCATTTAAACAACGGTTTCATCAAGTTTCTCAGGGCCACCAGCTTAGCCATAACCTGTTCTGCTGCGTCTGTTATTGTGGCCTTTTGAGTCTGGCTCTTTCTTTCTTTCTTTATTTTACCCTCAGGGCTTTACAGCATTGTAGAGGGGAGGGGCAAAAAGCAAAACATACACGTAATAAGACAGCCAACGCACAAAAACTACAAAAGATTCAGTAATAAGAAAACGGGCAAAAGCGAAACGGGCAAAAGCGAAACGGGCAAAAGCGAAACGGGCAAAAAGCAAAACATACACGTAATAAGCCAGGCAAAGCAAAAAGGACGCAAAAGATTCAATAAAAAAAGAGAATGCAGTGTGAAATACAAGTTACGATTACGATGAGGAATTAGCGCGTGCGCAACATGAAATTCAATTTACATGGAAGATGTCAAGGCCTGACGGAACGCGTCAGGTTCAGTAATACTGGAGGTTGATGCTGAAAGAAGATTCCAGTCGCGACATGTGTTAGGAAGGAAAGATTGGGAAAAGGTGACGGTGTTACTTCGAGGAATATGCACTTTGTGGGGGTGATCTATGCGGGATGATATGAAAGATGCAGGCTGTAATAAGCGCGATTTTAGAACGTGATTGTGATAGTATATTTTTTGGAACGCGCAAAGGCGAGCGATTTTTCTACGCATGAGAAGCGGAGGGAGATTAAGCCTGGCCTTCATGGCAGTTACACTAGATGTTCGATTATAGCTGCAAAGAATGAAACGTGACGACCGGTTTTGTATTGCCTCTAATTTGTTAACCAGTGTTATGTGGCCGGGATCCCATACACATGCGGCGTACTCCAGTAGAGGACGGATGTAGGTGATGTACAGCTGTTTCTTTAAAAAAGTCGGCGCAACAGGAAAGTTTCGTTTTATGTAACCGAGCATGCGATTAGACTTGGATGTGACGTGCTTAATGTGGTCGGACCATGATAGCGAGTTAGTAATGTGAACACAAAGATACTTATAAGACCGGACGTATTCAAGAGGGGTTGCGTTCAGGCTGTAGGAATAGTTATCGATAGATGTGTGGTTACGTGAAACTCTCATTGCTTTACATTTAGAAATGTAAAGTTCCATTTTCCAAAGGTTACACCAATGTAGAATGTTGTTTAGGTCTGCTTGTAAGGTTTCGTTGTCGTTATGATCAGTAATTGTACGGTAAATGACACAATCGTCAAGGAAGAGGCACATAGGAGAGGATATGTTATTAGGCAAGTCATTAATATAAACTAAAAATAGTAGTGGGCCTAAAACAGAACCTTGAGGTATGCCTGAACGCACGGGCACTTCAGAGGAATTAATATCGTTAGTGCAAACAAACTGTGTACGGTTAGAAAGAAATTATTTTATCTAGTCAATTAAAAAAGGGTCTATGCGCAAGCAATGTAATTTTAGTAGGAGCAGTTCATGGTTAACCTTGTCAAAAGCTTTGGCGAAATCTAGGAAAATACAATTAATAGTCGCACCTGAGTCAAGTGCAGCATGGAGATCATTAGCAAATAGTATTAGTTGTGTTTCGCAAGAGAAAAATTTGCGGAAACGATGCTGAGAGTTATGAAAGAGGTTATTTGATTCCAAATGTTTAACGAGGTTTGAGTAAATTATGTGCTCTATTAGTTTGCAAGGGACCGATGTGAGAGAAATAGGATGATAATTACGGGGGTTATGTCTTTCACTGGACTTACGGAGTGGGATCACCTTAGCGGTTTTCCAGTCTTTAGGTAGACAGTTATCTTGGAGCGATTTAGTAAAGAGGCAGCCTAAGATAATGGAACTGTATTCCTTAGTATTCTGAAGAAATTTAGAGTTAATTGAGTCAACTGCACATGACGATGATCGCTTTAGCTTATCAATAAGTGTCGCAATGCCGGTTGTATTAAAGGTAATGGGATCCATAGGAAGCATGTCAACATTCTGCATGCATGGACGAATGTTAATGATGGAGTCGGTGAAAGAAGAAGCGAACGTTTTATTCAGTAATGAAGCACAGTGAACTTTTGGGACTGGATTACCGAGTTCATCAACAAGGCAAATAGTTGAGTCCTCTTTCGGCTTAAATGTGTTCCAAAACTTTTTTTGATTAGCTTGTGACATTTCTGGTAGTGTGAAGTGAAATAAATGGTGTTTGGCACTATTGAGAGCGTCATTGTAGTACTTAGCTGCCGTTTTATAGACAGACCAGCGTTCGGCGCTTTGTAATCGTTTTGCGGCACGAAACAGCCGTGATTTTTTATTCGACAAACTTTAAAGGTGCCTAGAATACCAAGGTGCATTAGAATTGCTGTATATAGTTCTTAGAGGGACATGCTGGGCTGTTAGTTCTGCAACCTTTACTTTGAATGACTGCCATAGTATTTGAACGGATTTGTGAGAATAGTCTAAAAGAAATTCATCGAGAAAAGAGCAGAGACTGGAGTTTATAACTTCAAAGTCTGCTTTGCTATAGTCTCGATCTTATCTGTTTCAACTGTCTACGTGGGTTTGGTGCAGGAAGGGTAATGGTAAAGTGAAGTACATCATGATCGCTTAAGCCAGGGGTGTGTGTTACAGAGGAAGCGATATCAGCAACTGATGTTAGTATCAGGTCAAGTAGTGACGCTGTGGTGAGCGTTACACGCGTTGGCCCAGTTACCCACTGAGACAGGTTAAAGTCGAGGCATGCATGAATAAAAGTGATAGCTTCCGCGGATGATAAAATGGAGGACAGGTAAGGTTCTGGCCACGGAATATGTGGAAAATTGAAATCACCAGAAAGAAAGATGGGCACAGCAGGAAACTTGACAGTGATTTCATTCACCGAGTCATGCGTTAGTTAATTTGTACACTTTGCTTTGCTTTGCAGCATGAATATAAGTTCCTTCTTTGAATGGATGTTGCAACAACCGCCACCTATACAGCGAATCCCCATCAACGTGATGACGGGCGGCACAACCGTTCATTTGCATTATTGACTTGCAAATATTTGAAAAGCGAATGATGAAAGCAACCTTGTTAATAATTGTGTATTTATCTTTAAAAATTACACTTGATTTACAGGTAACCCATATCGACAAAGTAACAATATCTACAAGAGGACAGTCGCCACTTTAGCTCAATTGATAAAAGCACAGAATGGATTATCCGAAAGTAGTAGGTTGAGTCTTTGCTGGTGGCATGTTTTGTTTTTCTCCGCCCTATTTTCTTCACATTTTTATCATAATTACTACAATACAGTCAAAAGGCTACTATTAATGTCTCCTATAATTTTCATGGGTTGATTGTCTGTTCTCATCAAAGGACTGTACATACATGCGCACTGCTTTTTAATAAGCTTCTGTGAGAAGATTTTTGTCTTTTTTGTCCCTTCTCTTGCATTTGCTCAGAGCAGCCTTTGCAGAGGAGTTAACGTGTGGGATAGATATGCAGGAGCACACTTGTCTACAGAATATCAAGAAGTATTATATGCTGGAAACACTTAAAATCAATATACAGTGCTTCTCATGCCATTACTTGCAGAACACTTTTTGGTATTTGTCTAAACAACCCACTGCTACCTACGTCATGAGTGTGTGTTGGCTTCCGCGACCCTTGCAAGTGCTCTTCTAGCAGACTTTTTTAAATGAAAATGAAATTTCCTTTTGTTCATTCTTAGCGAGGGTCTCGTTCCCGTAGACTTGCTGCCTTTAGGTAGTGCCGGAGGGCGTATTGTCAGCTAATAACAAGTCAAAAGGTCACGTGCTACGAACCGTGCGCACTAAAACTCCGAAGATAACATGCTCTGAAACACTCAATAATGTCGACAAAAGAACAGCCGCCACTTCAGCTCAATTGATGACAGCATCGAATGCATTATATGAGCGTTTTAGGTTCAGTCTTTGCTGGTGGAAAGCTGTGCGTTTATCCAACCTAATTTCTTAACATTTTTATCGTAACTGCTGTACTACAGTCATAAAGCTACTAAGAACATCTCCTATATTTTGCATGGGCTGATTGTCTGTCCTCATTGAAGACTGTATATACTTCTGCACTGCTCTGTAATAAATTTCAATTGGAAGGTGGTGCTGCATCTTTGTATCCTTTGTCCCTCCTCTTGCATTTGCTTGGAGCAGCCTTTGCAGGCGATTAAACTTGTGGGATAGCTATGTGGGGATATGCTTGTTGTCTACAAAATATCAACAAATATTATATGCAGGAACACACTTAAAATCACCTTTACAGTGCTTGTCATACCATTACTTACAGCACACCCCTTTAGTTTCTGTCTAAACAACGCACTGGCGTCTACACCATAAGTATGTGTCGGCTTCCACAACCCTTGCAAGTGCTCTCCTAGCAGACTGCTTCAAATGAAGAGGGGGTAGAATTGTATGGAAGCACAAAGGCTGCTCTGCTTGTTTTGGCTGCGCATTTTTATGGGTCATGCATATTTACAACATCTAAGAGGCAATTATAGGGGCACCCAGGAAGCCTTCATTGAAGAAAGTTATCACGGCGAAGACCACGTGCATGTGGTTTTGTGTTCATGTACGCTGCTATGTTCACATGAAAACCACTTTACGTCCCACCTCAGCTGGCCTTCTCCAAAACTGAAATTGTGAGTGAGCATTGTGAAACCTTTATTCAAGTAACTAACCATTCAAGCCACAATAAGTGTGTCGTTAACTTCTTAATTGAAGAGAAAAAAAGCTACGCGAATTTTTCGTGTGAGTTCTCACGCTGTGCCTATGAAAGGAAATTTAGCCCTGAAAGACTCCTTTCTTTGTGTGACTGGAAGGAGGTCAGTGCCTCAGACATTAACCTTACGTAATGATACACTCCGTGAGCATCATTTCAGTGTACAAAGAGCAGTTTTGGGATTTCTTGGAATCTATGTTTGGGTCGATGGGTTAGGCCAATTTTTGAAGACATCGTGGTCCTTGCGTTTAGTACAGGTCAAACGTTCAGGGAGATAGTTGAGGCAGAGGAGATGGCAGGATAAACTGATGCAAACGTAAGCATGCTATTGTTTGACCTTTAAGATTATCAGCGTTCTTTTTTGGTTTGACATTGGGATGTGAGCCATTAGGCTGCATATTTTTCATTTCATCTATTCTGAAAAAATTATTCTGTTTCATGGTTTGAAGCTTTTATTTTTTAGTTTTTTTGTGTACAGCTGACTCTCACTTTAACTAGATGAGCAGATGGACAGAAAAATATTCATGTTGCAAGGTTTTGTTATTGTAAAATAACACAGTAATTACTGAAATGCAAAAAGACGCATAACATCGGGGAACAAAACTGAGGACAGAACAGAAAAGGCGTCACTCGAAACTAGGTGTATTTTTGAAAAATCTGTAAAATATTTAATTGTAGCAACTATGCACGTGCAGTTGGCCTCACATGCTAGTAAAAACACACGATAAATTGACAACAAAAGAGTGATGACAAAAAGTTACTGAACAATAAAAAGATTCTAAGAAAAATTCTATTGACTGCCAAGCAGAGCAACATATGTATCACTAACACACGTATCTCCCTTTTTTTATATGTAGTATGCTTCCATGTTGCACGTACCAAGACATCATTACTCTTTTCATGGACGCATACTCTGGAAAACCTTGACTCAGACTTACAGGAACCACAATGCACAGACCTGATTGATTATACTCCGTATGGCCTCTTTATGTTGTTCGGACTTCATTAACCATGGAAAAGCCGCATGAGTGATAGACACGCCAAGCCACTACGGTCAACGAGATCTGTCTTCCGAGATTGATTGATCGATGTGTGATGTTTAACGTCCCAAAACCAGCATATGACTATGTGAATGCCGTAGTTGAGGGCTCCCAAAATTTCGACCACTTAAGGTTCTTTAACGTGCACCCAAATCTTAGTACGCTGGCCTACAACATCTCTGCCTCTAACGGAAATGCGGCCGCCGCAGCCGGTATTTGATCCCGCGACGTGCGGGTCAGCATCCTAGTACCTTAACCACTAGACCACCACGGCAGGGCCTGTCTTCCGAGAAGCAGTTTCATATGTGCGGAGCGTTGTTGAGACTTTGGCCCCGTTCCGGAGTGGTTTTCTCTTCTGGACGCTTGTGTGTGTTTGCCTGGCTTGTGATGGCGTATGCTGTGCGCAGTTCACAATTACTGGTGCTGATTTCTTGCATGAAACAAGGAAAAAAACCACTCGCGTGGCTCAGCGGCAGAATAGTCTCTTGCAGCACAATGGGCTGACACGCAGTGGACCCGCATTCGAATACTACTTAGTACTTGGTGTTTTTATCTAGGCTTTTTTCCATTTTTTAATGTAATATTGGTTACGAAAGACGGCAGCGGAGGCGACGGCAAACAATTACGGCGCCATGCGTCACCCATGCTGTGATCTCATGACAGCTTTCGCTGTAAAAGAACCGGAAACAGAGGGCGCGTAGCTCGACGAATTCCCACCGAACAGTGGCGGCTGATTTGAAAAGTTCATTACATGGATGCATTAAAACGCTCCCCTGGTGCTCCGATGTCTGCTATTTTAGGTTGCCTTTTCAGCTTAAAATAAAAGACTAACGTCGACACGCCCCAAATATCGCGCGGCGGTCGCGACGTGAGATGTCGTGAATCTTCCACGGTGGTGCGAGCGGCATGAGCAGAAACATTTGGTGGCAGCGGCACGGTGGCGCACTGCTCTAGTATAGACTACGTGAGGCCGTGCTTTTTGCACATGTAGCATGCAGGGTACATATTTTTTAGGGTCGAAGCTTCTTAAGGCGTGGTTCATGCGTCTCCATTGTACGAGTAGTAGTAGGTAGCCGCCAGTGGCACATACCTGCTCTAGGGCGGGTATGTGCGACCGGAGAAGCCGGATCCGAGATGGTGGCACTTGGCATGTGCACCAGATGGACCAATGGATAGACAAACAGACAGACAAACTAGCAGACGGACGAACAGATGGATGGACACCCGGCGTATGGACGAATGGATGCACAAACGGGTGGCCACAGATGGACTGACTCATGGGCGGACGCATGGACAAACGGACGGACGCATGGAGGAACTCACGGATGATCGCGCAGACAGACGCAAGCAACAACGAACGAAAGGACGGAAGGAGAGACGGCCTGACGGATGCTTCGCCCCACTCATCATCACTTACTGCGTGGATATGCTGTGCTCTTTTTTTCTGCAGTTCGCCTACAAGTAACTAAGTTGTGAGCGATGCTCTTTTATTCTGCTTTGTTATTCTTGTAGTACCATTATGGGCGAATATTTTAGTTATCCTTCACTTGTTTTATCATCCGAACACTTAGACACAATTTTTCATCCGTACCTTCGCGCATATCTTTCTACAAGTCATCGGTTTATGATTTCGACAGACCTTCTTAGTGGTCGTCCTTGACGCTGTTAAAAAAAATAAAAACTCTAAAACGTTTTTTTTTCCATGAAGCTACCTGTGCACACTGGTACAACCTCCTCTACAACCGTCCGCACACGACTGAAACGGTACTTGTTTCGAAGCTTATTCCTACAAAGTACTGCACCCAAAAGCCTCACCACCTGGCAGCGTTCCCGACTACATAAAAAACAGCATATCCACGGAATGAATTATGATGGGGCGAAGCGTACACCAGTCCGTCCGTTCGTTCTTGCTTCCGTCCGTGCGTCTGTCCGTTCGTCAGTGCTTCCATCCTTCTGCCCGTGTGTCCGTCCTTGCGTTCGTTCGTACGTCTGGCCATCCATCCGTGCGTCCGGCTGTGCATCCATTCATCCATCTTCGCGTCCATGCGTCCGCGCGTCCATCCATTCGTTCATCTGCTTGTCTATCTGGCCATCTGTGCGTCCACCCGTCTGGCTACCTAGTGAACACTCCAAGTACCGCCATCTCGCATCTTTTTGTCGAGATGGTAGTCGCGCAATCGTCTCTCTCCTTCCCCTATGGCACATACCCGTCTGTCTCTTGTGGCACATACCCGCTCTCTCAGGTATTTGCCACCGACTGTTACGTACAACGACAACGGAGGACGCACAGTCCCCGTCATATGGAGCTTCGAAATTAAAAAAAAAAATATTCCAGAAACATTTAGAACAGTACCTGTATGTAGGACACTGAAGTTAAAATTGCTTTCTACATATTCGATAAATTTTCCGCTCAAGGAAATTACGATTTAATATCGAACCTTATGCAAAGTCCACCTAGCACACCCAGGTTTTGGGAATGTACCACCAGTGCTCCCAGTGCCACGGAAGGATCTGTACGCCGTGACCAGCGACAACCAGTCCTGTGCGTCGCCAATTACAGGTCTATACTGTACAACATTTCCACTACTTTCAGTTCATTGCGTCATACAGTAAAATGCCTTCCAGTGCAGTACACTGGGACACAATGCACTGCATTTCCAGTGACACCCAGTATGCTGAAAGACACAGGTAGGCAACTGAAGCGCTGCTTTCCGACAGTGGTACGGAACGTGCAGCGATGTAAGGAATTGTAGCTTTATATGATTATTCAGCGCAATGCCGTGAACACCCAGATGTTGTGTATGGATTTTCTGTCGCAATAGAAGAAAGCAGTCAAAAGAACGTTTCATTTACCAAAGAAACCACGCACACTCGCGTTCTTGTTGCATAGATGCAGGATGGAAATTTAGGTGTGCATGAAGTTTGAAGTATTGTTCGAGTTATGCGTATATGCAAACTTTAGGAGCGATGCTTTTGTTGACAATTTTTTTAATTAAGTAAGATGATGAAGTGGTGTAAGGTAGGGCAGGGCAAAATTGGACATTTATCAGAACTGAAGAGTTTTAGCTTGCTTCCACTTTTGCTGAAAAAAAAACCTAAACTTCTCTTGCTGTCAGGTGTGATGATGTAGCGGTGATGGCACTTGGCTGCTGGGCCAAACCTAATGAGTTCAGTCCTGGCCTCGCCAGTCGCATTTCTACAAAGGTGAAACGTCAAAAGCCGATTGATTGTCAATTTCAGTGCATGGTAAAGTACACAAGAGGGTCATTATTGCCGCAGTCCTCCACTATGACGTCTCTGATAATCATATCGCTGTTTTGAGAAGTGAACACCACGATCCACCAGAAAAAAGATGTAACTGCGATCTCTAAAATTTCCGTAGACTTTCATAAAACTACTCTTTCCTGAGAACAGGAAATATTGATGTCGTGTGAGAACAGGAATTAGTGTTTTTTCCGAAACAATATGTCTTGAAATTCTGCGTGCTAATTCGAAAACGTTTATTGATGTATTGGATATAAAAATAAAACCCTGACGAAAATCACTGAATAGAAGAAAAAAGTCTTGGTGGGCTAGTAAATTTTATAACGGTGCCGTACAATACATTATTCATGAAATTGATGCAGCCATACAAGAACAAAAGTTCTATAGATTCTTTAGGGTAGAGACAGAAAGGTGTTCTGAAAAGAATTGAACACAGGATTCAAAAGTTGAGTTTTGTCTAGGTCTGTTCATTCTCTCCAATGTTATCAATTCCTGCCTCGATTAAGAACTTTATTATATTATATCTATTCATTTATTTATTTTTACGTAAAGTCGCCCCGATGAGTCTATTGGAATCGCAAGAGTTGCAAATAAAGAAATGAAAAAAAAAACAATAGGTTAGTATTCATGAACAGCCATCTGGGAACTACGTAGGTGCTAACGAACAGACACATCTGGACTAGAAATTCCAAGCTCCTATCGCTCAAGGAATAAAACCAGTACTGGAGCATGTCGGAGCGGATGAGTGACGTTTAGATATAAAAACGTGGCAGCTTCTCGCATATGACGGTCGGAAAAAGTCTGGATGACTTTTTGGCTTTTTGAGAGGGATGATTGAATGGCCCTGCAAAAACATAGCTAGGGAAAGAAGTTTGACGTAGTGAAATGTCTGTCATGTTATGACAATGCGTGATCTACAAGCACAAGACGCTTTATCGATCACAGGAAAAGAATGCGACATCACCTTTGTATTTGCGCTCGGCGAAGGATACTCTCGCTGCTTCGTTGTCACCGTTACCGGCACATACGCGCGACATTATTCCTCCTTGATAGTGCTTATAACGCATCCCTGCGTGTCTTGTGTACTACGCATGGTGCAGCATTTCCACTTCAGAAGCGCTCGCATTAAAGAAGCAAATAATCTAACAGGCCTTGAATAAATTGTTATCTTCACCGGTGCAATTAAGAAAAGATTAAGTTGTACCATGATTTCATCCATTCGCGGAACGCAGATGCCTTAACTGAATATAAGAAATACAGAAATATCCTAAGTTCAGAAATACAGAAAGCTAAATTAAACAACTATGAAAAATTATTTCGCAGAATCCACAATCATCAGAGGATATTATGAGAGGTCATAAATGGGTTTATGAACAGACACAGAGGATGATATAAGACGCAAGACTTAACAACTAATGGTGAGACATACAGTGGTGAAATGTTTGCAAATGTTATGAATGTATAGGTAATAAATGCGGGCTCCTACAGTTCAACGGATGTAAACAGGCATAGTGCTCCAACCACTGATAAGCTTTCTATGCCTCATTCTATTTTTCTTCTGCCCACATATTCGGCGGAGGTAACATACTTAAGCGGTGCGCTTAAAATATTGTTGCATCAAAAATTGTCGAATTAGGTTTTGTCGAGGTGAAGTCGATGTAACCCTTATTTCTGACGTGCTCGTTTATATGAGGGGCGAAGCTTTTTATAGCGGGACCAAGTCGTCCTTCGTAGCCGTTGTAGTATGTAACGAGTATAAAACTTTGACCTCCAAGGTGGTGCCGATGGAAGGTTTCATCTGTGCGTTGTTGAACAATGAAAATTAGTGCTCAATGTACATGCCAATAGCTGCTAATGGGAAATGAGAGAGAGGAGCATTTGACATTTAGTTATTGCGCACGCTGCGATCCCCATTAGCAGCCATTGCCATGTACATTGAGCACTATCTGACAAGAAAGGGTTACTACGTTATACTCGCTGGGTGTAACCTCGTTAGTTTTAGAAAGGTTGAGCGAGCGTTGGGCCGCAGTGCCATGAATACAATGAACTAGTATATGCCATGAATGAACTCCAGGTGGTTAAAAGTGGGAAGTAGATACTAAGCGCAAACCGTAAGGAAGTAAAAGACGAATTCTCCTGTCTCTCATTTCCCAATAGCAGCCATTGGCATGTACATAGAGGACTATCTGACAGGAAACGGTTGGTACGTTATACTCGCTGGACGGAAACCTCCTTGGTTTTAGAAAGGTTTAGCGAGCGTTGGGCAGCAGTGCCATGAATACAGTGAACTAGTATATACCATTACCTCGAGGTGGTTAAAGGTGGGAAGTAGACCCGAAGCGCAAGCTGTAAGAAAGTGTGCGTGTGCCACCTCTCGTTTAGTCCTTGGAATGCCCGCTGGATGGCGGTGCTTCTATATGTGGAATAAATGATGAAAAGATGCGAGATAGTGGTACTTGGAGTGTTGAATAGATGGACGAACAGACACACAGACAGACGCATGGATGGACGCATGAACGGACGCAGGGGCGGATGCATGGACGAACGCAGGGATGGACGCATGAACAGACGCACGCAAGGACGGGCGCATGGACGCATGGACGGTCATACAGACGGACGCATGGACGGACGGATGCAAGACCGAATGGACGGACGAATGCTTCGCCCCACTCTCTTTCAATCACTCCGTGGATATGCTGCCATTTTTTTTATCAACATCTCCCTCAGTAACGGCGTATTTTCTGAGCAGTTAAATGTGGCAAAAGTGACTGCAGTACATAAACTTGGTGATATAAATATTTAGCGAACTATCGCCCTATATCTGCGTTTAATCACTATCACAAAATTTTGAAGCGGTAATTTTGGATAGACTTGCACACTTTTTTCTTAAGCATGAAATATCGACCAAAAATCAGTGTAAATATAACTTAACTGAACAAGCGCTGCTGTATGATGAGGATAAGATAATA
Organism: Rhipicephalus microplus; assembly: GCF_013339725.1. Classification (NCBI taxonomy): domain Eukaryota; kingdom Metazoa; phylum Arthropoda; class Arachnida; order Ixodida; family Ixodidae; genus Rhipicephalus; species Rhipicephalus microplus. The sequence goes on along the minus strand of NW_023611444.1, from coordinate 17,189 downwards.
AAAAATATGAAAACAATTGGCAGATCCTACGCACAGTGGGAATCGAGCATATGCGAAGCACGAATGAGGAGGGTTGATATGTCACTTCAAAATCAGCACAACGTTAGGAGACAGAGGTAAGTCAAGTGGTACATTACTTCCATGTCATGATTATCACGTTTGGACGTTTCATTTGCCTTTGCCATCTATTAACGTCACGTGATACCAACTTTAGAATATATGGAGCTAGCCAAACGGCCACGAGCGCGCTAAAAGCTATACAAGGTAATCATGTTTTACATGACATATATATCATGATTATCGTGTTTGGAGATGTCATTTACATTCGTCGTCCATTCATTGACGTAATACCAAATTTAGTATATGTGGAACTAGTGAAACAGCTGCGAGAACGCTACGTGCGTAGCATGCAGTCATATTTCAGATGAAACACATATGATTAAAAAGAATGGATGGCTCATTTACCTTCGTCATCTATACACTTACGGTAATACCGAATTCGGTTCATGTAAAGCTAGCGAGACGGCGGCGTGCGCGTCATGAAGGGCCCCATACACTCTGACGCAACGTTGACCAACAAGCAGACTGGGTGCAGCGACACCACGCCAGTGAAACGCGAGCACTCAACAGTCTTACGCAAGGCGCGACCCGACCGGCACGAACTACGGCATGCTGCGTGTCGCGCTGACGACGCTACTTAGGCAGCACCGCGTCTGCCTCTCTTTGTGACGGAAGGACACTGGGTGCGCTCAAACGCGCATGCGTCAGAGCGCAGCGCGGGCCTGCGGGTACGTGGTAGGCAGTTCCACTATAGAGGTCAGTGGGCAGATCCACTGATCTCTATAGGGGGATATTGGCGCCTGGCGGGGCATTGCCGGCGTGGCACGATGAAATGACGTCGAAGTGTATTGTCGCTTTGAGTGTGGCGTGTATTAATGTTCTTACTTGACGCGTATCTCGCGATTATTATGTTAACACTAGTCACATACCTTCGTCATTCATTCACGTAACGTAGTACCAAATTTTCGCATATGGGAAGGTAGCGAAATGGCCACGAGCATATCATGATTGCTGGACGCAGTCATATTGTTACATGACACGCATGTCATGATCGTCATGTGTGGACATGTCATTTACCTAATTCGTTCGTTCACGACACGTAATGCCAAATTCGGTACATGTGAAGCTAGCGAAACGGCCTCGCGCGCATCATGAGTGTGGCATGTAGTCATCCTGTTACATGACACGCATCTCATCATTATCATGTTTGCACCAGTATCATGCCTTCGTCATCCGTTCACGTCCCGTAATACCAATTTTAGTATAAGTGAAGCTGGTGAAACGGCCGCCAGCGCATCGTGAGCATGGCATGTAGTTATGTTGTTACATTACACGTATCTAATGATTATCGTGTTTGTACCCGTCACATACCTTCGTCATCCATTCAAATACCATTAGACCAAATTTGGTATATGTGACACTCGCCTAACGGCCGCGAGCGCATCATGAGCGTGACTTGTAGTCATGTTTTTACATGACAGGCTTTTCTTGATTTTCTTGTTAGGGTCTGTCACTAGTGTTCGCCATGCGGTCATGTCTTACAATACGAGTTTCGAAACATGCCACGTGAAAAAAGCACCGCAACAGCAGCAACATTATGAAATGTATATCATGACATTCATGACATACATGTCATGATTTTCAAGTTATAGGTAGTTAGTTATATTCTTTATAGAGTCATGTTATGTCGTACCAAGTTTGGTATCGATATCATTATCGAAACGGCCAGGAAAGCTAAAAGTTGTAAGTGGCCAGATAGATAGATAGATAGATAGATAGATAGATAGATAGATAGATAGATAGATAGATAAAAAGAAAGAAAGAAAGATAGATAGACAAATAGATAGATAGATAGATAGATAGATAGATAGATAGATAGATAGATAGATAGATAGATAGATAGATAGATAGATAGATAGATAGATAGATAGATAGATGCGCTCAACGTTGCCGAGAAATTGCTTCGCATTTAAAACAAAGTATACACACTTGGGCTCTTTCTCGCTTTTGAGGAGGCGCTTGACCCCATGCAGTTAGGACCATGGAATAATAAATTATCCACGTATGGGGTACATGTTGAAGCATTACAGTTGTTAAAAAGTTACTTGGAAGGTCGCTACCAGTTTGTACAAATCAACAGTAGAATATCGACAGCAATAAACTAAACGAAGTGCCCCAGGGGCCCATACTGGGGCCAGTATTGTTCCTTGCTTTTATAAATGACAAAATCAATATACCTTATTTTACTGAACTTATCACGTACGATGACGATAACAATGTGGTCTTTACATCAAGCAATTCATTATCACTTGAAGTAAGTTTAATTACCTAAGTTATCTTTCGACTTGGTTAAAGCAGAATGAATTGCGCTTGAAGGCGAAAAAACAATCTATATATATTCCGCCCTACAAACAAAACTATCGGTAACATAACCGTAAAATTTGAAGCAAATTGCATTGCACATGTTATGGAACAAAACTTTCTTGACGTGTGGTTTTAGGAAGAATCAAGTTGAAACACTCATGTCAAGCATTTATTTACTGCAACAGGTACGTATAGTCGGTAGTTTCTTTAGAAAGTTGCACCTAATTCCACTAAATTTATAAAAAATATGTACTACGCGCTTTTCCACTCTAAAGTGACTTATGGGGCGCTAGCTTGGGGGACAACATCGCAAAGAAATTACCAATAGCTTATAATCCTACAAATGAAATTGCTGCATTGTTTCGAAAATTATAGAGGTAACATACAAGACTTGCGAGCTGCTCCCTCATTGGGTAGATCAGTTATATTTCTCAAGGTAGATCAATTATATTTCTTCAAGTTGCAGCAGCTAATTAAGAAACACAAGCTATACGAGGAAAGCTGTAGTGAAACAATACTCTACTATGTGCGATATCGAAAGAAGCGAGCACCTAGAACAAGAACCAATTATGGAAAAGAAAGTGTGTCATACCAAACATCTCACGTGATAAATGCCCTAACAAATCAATTGATCTTCAAGGCTAGCAAAACCGCCTTTAATAAACAAACAAAGAACTTGTTACTAACCACTGGTACACATTATCAAATTAATAGGTAGAGTTTAATGCCTCGACTAATCTCGAATATATTCATTGACTTGTTTTTTTATTGTAGTATTGTACAGAATAGTCTCGGTGTGACCGTATGTACTTAGTACTTCACGGTGTTTATATTTTTTGTCAATTTCCCTTTGCTATCAATCTTCATATGAGTGACGTCTAATTTTTTCAATGTGCTATGTAAACGCTTTCACTTTGTTTTTGTGAGAATTTCGTATGCAATGTTGCAAGCTAATTGTATACGATTTCTATGTAACCCAAGTATTGAGTTTTGTCTGTTTCTGTCTGTGCTGATAACGAAGCCGAGCACTAACTGCGGAGGAACAGGGGCCTTTGTGGCGCTGATGTCCTAAGCCCTTGCCTCATCACTGAGTTCTGTAATGTGCTTACTGTAACTAAACCACTCTTACTCTTACTTTTTAGAAATATCACCCCGGTAGTGAACGCTCGGGAATCAACGTGAAATGAAAACTGCACAGTTATTCAATAAAAATAGAGCTTCATCTGAAGCGTATGTATAGATTCTCATCAATGTCTGTGGGACTTCGAACGCTGATTGCTTTCCGCAACAACCTCGTTTTTGGCGTCACTGATGCATCGCAGAATCGTGTAAAATCCGACGTATTTACGCAACAGCTTTTTAGAGAGCCCACGCCGAAATATAAGTGTTCAGACTTACACTTTCTCACCCACGTTGTATAAGATGGTTCTGTGCCGGAGGTTGTAAGGTTTGGCATCGACATCTTATTGTTTGGTGATTCGATCTTTAACATTCTTTGACTTCTTCTGCTCGCTGGGTGAACTCTTTGGCATCCATCTCATATCCAACATTTTTTATGGGGAGCATCGCGTTTAACGTTGTCTTAACTTCACGTTCGTTAACAAGACGGAAAGGTGTCCTGTTTGTGGTCTCCGGACGAGCCGTGTTGTACGCAAACGTGACGTAGGGCAAAGTGTTGTCCCACGTCTCGTGTTTTATATATGCATACATGTTTATCTTGTGAGCCAGGGTCTTGTTGGAATGTTCGGTGAGCCCGTTAGTGTGGGTATGTTACACCATTGCCTTCCTGTGAGCTGTACAACTTAGTTTGACAATGGTGCCCTAATTCTCTTCCATAAACACAGTACCTCTGTCAGTGATAACTATTGCGGGAGCCCCGTAGCTTAGTACAATGGCTTCGATGAAAGCTTGCACCACTTCAGCTGCCGTTGCCCGTGGCAGAGCGCCTGAGTCCACATAACGGGTTTGGTCATCTGTGGCGACGATAATCCACTTGTTTGCAGTGGGAGAATTCGGGAGGGTACCCAGAAAATTCCTGCCAATTTGAGCAAATAGTGTCGTCGGCCCTCGTACAGGCTGCAGCGGGCCGGCTGGTTTGATAGATGATGGCTTGCGACGCTGACAATCGAGACATCCCTGCACGTAAGTTTTGTAAACCCTGGCAAGTCATGGCCAGTAATACTTTTACCTATCCTCGCCAATGTTCTTGTGCAGGCAAGTGACCAGCAGTAGGTTCATTGTGGCAGGCTTGCAGTACATCACGTTGGAGGGAAGAAGAAACGAACGAGCAATTAGTTGCTCCCACCGGCTGAAAAGCTCTTTTAAAGGGCGTCATCTCGCAAGCAGTACGACACCAGCCCTCTCGCAAATAACTTCAACACGCTAATCGTTCGTCCTTCTAGGTAATTTTTGAGAGGTGGCAGTCCAGTGCCGTCCCGCTGCTGCTGAGAAAAGGCGGCAGTGTCAATGAGTCCTAAAAAGGCTGTGTCGTCGTGTTGAGACCGAGACCAAGATGGACAGTCGGCATCGGTGTGCCATTTTCTGTACTTGGCAACAGCGATGTCAAATCCTTCGAGACGAAGACTCCAGCGTGCAAGCCGGCAAGATGGATCTCATGTTAACTAACCAGCAGAGTGAGTGGTGATCGCTGATAAAGGTGAATGGGCGCCCGTACAACTAAGGACGAAACTTCAGCGCTGCCCATACCATTCCAAGCAAGACATTCTTTCTTCATCGTATGTAACTTCTGCTTGCGACAGCGTCGTTCTGGCGCAGGCGATCACCTTTTCGTTGTCGTCTTGCAACTGTACGAGCAGTGTTCCAAGAACCATAATACTATTCTCTGTATGTAGTATTTTTGATTCGTTTTCGTCGAAGTTGGCGAGCATGAGATTTTGCTTGCACAGGCGAAGCTCGTAAAAAGCCTGGTGCTGGCCTTCGCCTCATGTGAAGGAGATATCATCCCTAGTCAGCTGTGTCAGTGGCTAATTGGTACGCGAAAAACTAGCAATGAACGTTCGGTAATGCAATAAGTGGTTTGCCGACGCTGGAAGGTCAGCGAAAACACTCTACTGAACCACGTCGTGGGGTTCGCATGTTGGCTATACGGTAGTCTTGTCGGCAAAATGGACAAGGTTGGGAAAGTCGCCGGCGCTGAGAGCAGAGTAGAAGGCGGTTGCAGGGCTGGCGGTGGTCCGGTCAGTGGAGTCCGCTGTTCTGAAGGTGCGACGACAGAGCGTCGGGCTGCATTGGCGTAAATTACATGTCTTCCCATATCACCTTACCCGGATATTCAAGAGAAGAGAAAGCCTGACGGACCTCATCCCGGACTACGTCGGAGACAAGAGACAATGCCGGCTTCGGTACAGTTGCTGGAAATATTCCGAACTGCCAATGCTCCACCCTTATATTCTCCCAGATGACTTTCCGGAGAGGCCTGTCGTTGTCGCAGAGGCTTGCCGCAGCCGTGAGTGGATTAATCGCTACAGAGTTGACCAGGTTTTGCTGGCGTTACCATGGTGGTAGGGCCCGTTCAATCTCTGTGCCTTCTTTCGTGAACTCAGATATTGTGTTCGGTGGATTTCTCACAACCTCGCACACAGTTGCTCCTTCACGCCTCGCTTGATATACCGTAGCTGCCTGTCTTACGGAATCTTGGGACCTGCTATATCGAAAAGACGGGTCATGTTTTTGGCGAACATGGCAACGCTCTCGTCTGGTGTTCGATTTCGAGCTCCCAAGAGACGTTGCATACTCTCCTGCCTGCGGAGGAGTCGAGGTGTTAAGCAGCTGGTTGTGGATGTCGTCCCACGTAGCCAAGGTTTTTCACTGTTCATGTACCACGTCTGGGCATTGTCTTTAAGTTAGAAGTAAACACTCGCAAGCTTGTCTTTTGGTGTGGCCCCATGGTTGTACTTCGCACAGCGTTCAAACTGGTCCAGGCAGCCTTAGGCGTCTTCATGAGCCTCGTCATGAAAACAGTCAGAAATAATAAGATTATGAACTTTCATGTGTGATGGAGCTGCAGTGGCCATGGTGGCTGACAGAGGCATGTGATTGCTGACAATTCCTCGCAGTGGATTGAGCTCGGGCGCCAAGCGTAGCAGACGGTGACTGAAACAGTGCACCATTGTGTCGACGAGTGGTGGCATTTCCGGGCTCGATTATCGGCTCCACGAAGGGGTGTCAAGCATGAAGACCACGCAGTAGCTCAACCAGTGTGACGACGAGAGATCGACGAGGACACAAAAAACCACGAATGAATACGCTTTCTAGATCGCAGGAAAAGTTTGTTTCCTTCGATAAATGGCACGTGCACAGTTTGGGGGATTGGTCAAGAATGCGACGTTAAGACTGATAAATGATATTTTAGGTAAAACATGTGAATAAAAACCAAGAATAAAATAATTATATGGCAATTTTATGTGAAAAATTCAATTGAAGTACAAGTGTTATGTTTTGGAGCTAGTATTTCAGACTGCCGTATTACCCTGCAGGGAACGAATTTTAAAAAGCGATTAGCTTTTACCCTATAGAAATGACAAAATATTTTAAATACCAGTATAAAATAATGCTCGCTGAGTAGCTATAATGAAATTCCACCCGGAATCAAGGCTATCCCTGTTGCAATAATGCAAGCCTGAGGCACTGAACTTCAACATTTTCCTCCGATAAGGTCAAGCGTCTTTATGCAAGAGGTGTGATTGGAAGTGGAGTTCTAGTACGAGAATATCCTGAAAGTGACAAAAAGTAATATGCGATATTTTTCAAATCATAGCAGAATTGGCAGAGGGGTGATATCGCCAGACCAGCCCTGTAAAAGTTTATTGGGGGGACACGACATTGAGATCCGGTCATCGACACTTCTGATTGCCGAGATTGGCTTCACTGCGACTTCCATCGATAGTTTAGGTGATTATATTCCTTTGACAAAGTTATTGTTTCCATCATATCTTTGCGAATTACTATTTATCTTGATTGCGGTGATGTATATTACCACCGAAGAACCTGAGCTATTAGGAGATCTAGCGATGAGCAGGCTAAGGCGTCGGCCGTTTCATTTATGGTAAAGTCAGAGAGACTTGGGTCCCATACCAATTTCAGGTACTTCAGCTTTGACGGAACTAAAGGTCCTAGCGTCGTGATGACCAGAGTATCAAAAGCTGTAAGAACTGTGCATACTTAGAGCGAATCAATAAATCCTACTGCCCATCGGAAGTTTTCTTAGTGCCATGACGACTGCCATAAGCTCCGCTTGAAAAACTGGAGTGAGATCAGGTATCCTCACGGCAAATAGCAAGTCAAGGAATTAGGAGACTATTTCTACGCCTCCCCCTCCTCACTGACGGAAGCGTCTGTAGCTGTTATAATACGTGTCTATGTATGTACAAAGAAATCTGCTAACCTATTCTCTAACAATTTGCGGGATTGAAATTGAGATTGTGTAGGAAAGATCTCATTATATTCCATATTAGGAATGTGGCTTGAGTTATCAGATGTAATTACCTCTTTATAGTGGACATCTATACTTGCCAGTTTCTGTTGTATATAAATTATATGCGGTGTATAAAAACGTGGCCAATGAATGAGAGACAACAAATCTGGGTCACTGATGAAAATATATTGAGCTCTTCTCACTGGCTACCTGTAAAGTTTTAGGAAGGTCTGTACTGTCAAGAAACGGAATCGACAAAGTAATGTAGGGAGACGCGCTTCCTGATAAATACCATTATTGCTGCAAATCTAGGCAGCCCCAGACACAAAACACAAACCTCCCGCTTAAGGAGAACCAACGGCTTTGTTTTGTACGTAGGTCCTCCTAAAAACAACATAAAGCCAAACTCTATTCTTGGGCACATATAATCTTTGTACAACATTAACATTTAGATTTACAAAATGACGCGATGACCGATTTATCGAACATTTCGGAATGGTTTGCCAGGAATCAGCTGACTGTTAACTGTACTAAAACAAAGTATATGGTGTTTCACTCTCGTAGGAAACATATTGACGCTGAATCTCTTAATCTAACAATAAACAACACTCCTATTCAACAAGTTCCTTGTTTTAAATATTTAGGCGTCACTTTTGATGAACACTTACACTGGCATGAGCAAGTACAAAGTGTGTGCGCAAAGCTAGCCTATGGCTGCTATTCTCTAATAAAAGCTCGCCAATATTTTCCACAAGCTATACTCCGCACACTCTACTTTTCATTGTGTCATTGTCACATAGGTTACTGTCTGGAATCGTGGGGTGTGACGTACAACAGTTATCTAAAAACTCTTGAACGACTTCAAAAGCGTACACTGAAAATCATAAGCCAAGATGAATCAGTAAGTAATATTTTCCAATCATAACGCATTCTCTCGGTTCCGATGTTGCGTGACTACAAAATTGCTGTTTCAGTAAATAACATAATTAATAGAAATTCACCTTTGCCTGCTGATCTTTTTTCAATTCCTAAACGCAATACGCGACATGCTTCGAATGGTAATTTCAATCTGCCCAAATGTTTTAATGTTTACGGAGAAAGACTGATACAGTTTAGTGGAACAAAAATATGGAACACGGTCCCCCTAGAGATTAAAACGGCACGTAATTTCAGCATGGCATGTAAATCATTTTTTCTGTGGAGTCAAGACATGTAAGCATGTGTGTGTGATTCGATTTTCATTGTATTTTTTTAATAAGTGCCTATGTATAGAAACTAGCTGCAAGCTAATAAGTATGCATATCTGCAAGAAAAAATGTATTACTGTGTTATCTGTATCACATGATTGTTTTTTTTATGTTGTTACCTCAGAGCTGACCTGTACACTTTTTTATGTTGCACATTGTATTGGACCGTCCACTAGCCACTTTAGGCTATCGGTCCAAATAATCCCTGTAATTGCATATATCTATTTATGAAAATAAAGCTTCATTGATTGATTGATTGATTGATTGATTGATTGAAAACATGGAGTCTCTACGCAGCCAAAATTGCGATTGCTCATTCTTCGCAGTAAGCCTAAAGCCCGTTGTGCCTTAGCCGCGATGTATACCATATGTAAAATTCAGTGAATTTTTTCTGTGTAGAACAAACAAAAATATTTAGGCGAGTCTACTTGCGGAATGGGTTAATCATTGTATGTAATGACGAGTGAAATCAAACTGGCTATAGCAAACGTCCAAAGAGCACTCTTATTTACACTGAAAGCCATTGAAATCGACTGCAGCCATCTTTCCAGCAAGTTCAAGTATACTTGTATTTTTGCTGTAGAGCATAAATATAACTGTCTGCAGAAAAGGCTATATTATCAGCATGACCATAGCCATGGATACCCTGGCAGGTTGGTATAGAACTCACGAGTATATGAAATAAAAAAGGTAAGAGAACTGCTCCATGTGGAACTCCGCGACTCTGTATCTAGATGACGAGCATCACTTCTGGACGCAATGAAATTCTTTTGAGCTTAAAAAGTGTGCTAACCACGCCATCATGTACTGTTGGTAATTGAAACTGTTTATTATGTATAGTAAAATGAAAAATTCAACGCTATCATAGGCTTTTGCAAGGTCAAGAGTCATAGGCGCCGGGTATTGTCTTCTTTATTAAGCTCTATTCAGCACTCTAGGTCTGCGAGGGCACAGAAGACAGAACAAGCAGATCCAAAACCAATTTGTTGAGGTTTCAGTATTGACTTACCTTCTGTCCAACTAGTCATTTTGCTGTGCAGAGCGATCTCCGAGTTTCACCATGTTAGAAGTCAAATATATAGGTATTATATGTACTATGTTCAACCTTGATCTTTGTTTCTTAGGTATTGATATATCTTTTCCTATTTTTCAATCATGAAAAATTCACGGATGCTATAGAGAATAGTTTATAACATTAAAAATTTCACAGGTGGATATCTTGAATAATATTTGGATCAGAGGCACTGTGATTTATTTGGACCCGCTGCTGAAAGGGGTAACTGCTTTATAACGTGGAGTAGTTCAAACATTGTAACTTTTTCAAATTCATCCTGGTTTGTAGGATTCTGCCACTTGAAACATACATTTGATGTAAATCTACCCTCTAAGCTTTTAGCGAATAACTCTGGAGCTTTAGTAATTTGCGCTGATGATCAAGGTTCAAATCCGATATTACTGGTAATGGAAGCATCTTCCTTCTCCTCATAAACCGAAACAGTGATATCTTATTTTTCGGGTTTGAAAGGAAATCGTAATGCCTGCGATAACATTCCTCTTTCGCTTTAGCGACTGTGCGTTTAAAACTAGTTGCCATAACATTATATCAGCTAAGCTTTTTGGGGATTTATTGTGAGTGGGCTACTTCCAAGCTACCTTGCGATGGCGGTGATCTTGTATGCAATGTTCGTTCAACCAAATACTCGAGGGCACCCTCCTGGCCGATTCAACAGTAAATTGAGCTTCTGTAAAAGATTTTTTAATGATTGCGTACTGCTTCACCATTTCGCTATCTTTAATCTTGTCGGAGGAAGCAGACAAAGCTGACTTCAGCTTATCTTCAAATTTTTTGTAATCCACATAGACTCTGCCTTCAGAGCAAGGAGAGCTTCTCAAGAAAAAAATCTCAAAACGTATAAAACGAATCACTGCTTGTAGCACAGTCTAGCACTGTCCAGGAGGAGCTAGAAATGGTCGAACATGTGAAACCTACTCTAAGGCTGATCGACATCGTTTACAAATAAATGTTGGGGTTATGGCGTTTTAGCACGAAAGGTTATATATAATCTGTTGCCCACTTCCACAAACGTTTTCAACACTGATCACTTTACAAACTCCAACACTTGTAATGAGAGTTAAAATCCCCGACTACCATTTTCTCTTTACATCAATCTGATTGCAGTATCCAAACGTCTGGTGTCGTGTCCATCGTCCGGAAAGTACACAATAACTAAGGAGAAATGTTGGCAGCCGGGTAATGTGACCGTCTATTGCGAAAAAATCACATTCTGGGGACATACATTAGCACGAGATATTTGCCTCTAAACTGACTTTGTTAGAGGCCAAAATTGCTAGTCCTCCACCTCTCAACGTGTGGTTTAGTTTAAATAAACTGCAACTGGTTATATGAAACGGTTTATCTACAGAGAACCTTGTTTCCTGTAATGCGGTTATATCTGGGCTAAATTAGGAAGACAAATACACTAAATCAGTTAATGGAAAGTAAGTTGATCTACAGTTTCGAAAAAATCCTAAGTGGCCCTGCTTTTCTGAAAGAATTGACTTCGCGAATGCCTCATCCAAAATAATTTTTAAAGTAAATCTATCTTGAATAGGTTTGCTTTGTTATTTAAGTGTTTTGTTCAGCTTTTTGCATGCTTTAGCGAGGTTGTTTTTTTCAATAGAAGGGACCTAGTGCATTTTGTAGATATGGAGCCGAAATCTTGGCCATCAGATTCCTTAGTTTCGTCAATTACATCAATCCTTTGGTTCTGGTTACTATCTAATGAAGGTGCTGCGGGGACAAAGTCAACAGGCGTGGTTGCAGTAGCTGATTCAGTATTCGGTCGCAGAAGCTCTGCAGTCTGTGATATTATAATAATTGCCGGCGTTCCAAAAATATGTGCCATTTAATTGGTCGAAATCTCAGACGTAGCCTCTGAAATGTTTGCAGCAAGGCACTCTAAAGCCTTCTCCATAGCTCTTTCGACCACTTTCACTATGGAATGGAACAAAGATGCATCCGTCGACATGGTTTGACGGGCTGCTACCCCTGCATAACCATGACTTCTTGTCTGAATTTCAGCTAAGGCCTCTTTTCTGGCGCAGCATCTCCGATCTACGATTTCGAGAATTTGAATCTCTCGAGCCGTAGCAGAGCGATATCAATTGTGCACACTGTGCGCTCTATTGCATAGACATTTTTTTTTTGGCTTTGACCCACACTGTCGTTGTGAGGCTCCCCGCACATCCTGCATCTGAGAGCGGACCTAGAGCCTTTCACCGTGTGGCCATAGCGGAAGCATTTTACGCACTGCAGCGGTCGAGGAGAAAGCGGTTCATTATGTCAGTTAAGGGGCCACGCCTTAATTTACGTTGGTCGACTCCATCCGGGAATTGGCACAATCACTGACTACGTGGGGCCTTTGGTCTTCTCAACCACACCTGTACACCTATGAACGGATATTGCACCAGCCATAGCGAGCATCTCCAATACCTCTGATGAAGTCAAATGAATGTCTATGCCTCAACCAAGCTCTTTCAGGCATGCTAAGAGAAAATGACGAATGTGCTCAGCGGATAGGAGGCAAAAATAGAATAATTCAGGAGTTCTTGAACACAAAGCTGGTCTGACGACAAGTAGATGATAGCACCCTTGCCAAAATGTTGGACCTCTGAGATACTCTGAAAATAAGCAGTGTCTGCTCGCAGCTCTGCCTACATTACTTTCAGATTCTCCAGCCTACTGGTACCCTTATTGGCGGACCCCTAAGCCTCAGAAAGTGAGGAGTGAGGAGTTACGCAAGAACAGGTCTATGGAGCCTCCCGTGGTGGAAGAGAAGTGGATCAGAGGAAAGCCCCTAGTCCATCTGAGGAAAATGGCATGGCTGAACTTTAAAGCGCAAAAAGCACTCACGGATCGACAATACCGCTATAAAAACAATACGAAAAATAAAATTTGGCTGCAAACACGAAAACTCCGGCAAGTACCCCCTGAACGAGAGCTAGTGCACCAAACCGAAACTACCAAAGCAACCTTCATTCTCTCTGCGGTAGGTCAATGGCACTCGCGCTGCTTCAATTTCGCCGTTACTGGCACATACGCGCGGCAATATTTATTGCGTACGAGACGCACAGCCGCTCTTTTTGAATGAATTCCAGATGTTTGAGATGGGAAGCAGCTTAGCGTGAAGCTCAATCTGGTGTGCCGCGTGACCACCCTTACTGAGCATTCGGGTCCGCTTTTTCTCTCTTTCCTGTTTTATGATACCCCTCTCTCATTTCGCAACACTGACGCGGGAGCGTATGCTAACATACGATCACTTCCCTCTTCCCTCTAGGCAGTTTTTCTCATGATACCTAAAACACCATTTTATATGCGCGTCTCTTCTCCCTCTCTCTTCATTTTACTATCGCCCTCTTTCGATTCAGCGCTCCTTTTCTACGCCGACGAGGGCAGTGTCGAGTACCGAGTTTCTTACTCAGTTAAATGAAAAAACCAACTGCTTGTACTGCATTACCGTTTACTGGCCACTCCGTTTATATGGGCACTCTATCTTGACCTTCAAGGTAGTGCCGATGGGAAAGCTCCCCTGTGCGTCATTGAACTATGCAAATTCGCAGCGCGCGCGTTACCTAAAAGCGGACTTCGAATCTCTGTGTCCAATCGGAGTCGTCTGTCTCTCATTGCTGATTAGCAGTGATTGGCATGTTCCGGTAGAACATACTGATCTATCACTGTGTTATTAGCACCTGCACAGGTTTCTTTCCGGTGCAATGCCGCGATGAGCGCCGGCGTCAACGTTGCCACTAGTGTAAACATTTACGCCCGCTGCTTCGCATTTATTCATGGTATCGTTAACGGGAGATGGTGTATTTTTTGAACGGAGAAGTGTTTTACGCTTTGGCCACCAATTTCTGAATGAAATATTTGCGTTACAAAACAGTGGGCGAAAGATTACGCGCGATAAGAAGACAAAAAAAAAAGAAGTTTTCTCGTGCCCGCCGCGGTGGTCTCCTGGCTAAGGTACTCGGCTGCTGACCCGCAGGTCGCGGGTTTGATTCCCGGCTGCGGCGGCTGGATTTCCGATGGAGGCGGAAATGCTGTAGGCCCGTGTGCTCAGATTTGGGTGCACGTTAAAGAACCCCAGGTGGTCGAAATTTCCGGAGCCCTCCACTACGGCGTCTCTTATAATCATATGGTGGTTTTGGGACGTTAAACCCTGCAAATCAATCATCAATCAAGAAGTTTTCTCGTCGGAAGTTGAAACCGTGAACTATGGGTGCGCGGCCACAGATGGCGGGCATGCTATCTAGCGCTTCCTGGTCACATGCATTTACCCCCTCAAAGTAATTCTTTCAGCGTCTTCTCAGCGTTCGTGGTAAAGTGCGGTATTGCATCATGACCGTGAGATCGTTTTCTAGGAGGCGTTGGTCAGATCTGCGATTACTTCCATCGAGGCATTGTTTCTAAGCTTCCACCTCATTCGGCGCGAATATACCAGGAGTATGTGCAATTTTGTCAATGCGAACACACCCCCAGGTGGCGATAATACTTCAAGCACCGTTATAGCTCACAGCATTCATCCATAACAAAGCTTAGCCCTGCAACGTATAGAGCAACGCTCCTGCTTCGTCTAGATGTTCTATTTTCACGTTCGCCAATTTAACTAGCCCCACAAAAAATTGCGGGCGGCCAACAGACAAGACACAACGTGCATAGCGTTTGCCTCTGGTCGGGCAGGGGCGTTCAAAATACTCTGCATTTGGCGAGTATGGGGCCTTAGCTCAATCTTGGCGTCCAGTCACCTTGTTTTTGCTTTCACACAGTTTTCTCTGGTTCCACACTCACATATGATCACTAAGGTTTGTTCAATTGTTATTGATTGATATCAGTCATAGGATGAGGATGTATGACTAAGCATTAACATGTATGTATCCACTTTCAACGGTGTTATAGCTGTCAAATACCAAGAAACAGTGTGCACTACAGAAATGATAAACTATACTGTAAAGATACGCTTTACTCTTGTGTTTTACCGATCCTTATGACGACGGGATCAAATATCTTTTTTATATCCCTATCCCAATCGAGCACTACTATAATTACTAAGCACCCCGCCTCTCTGAAAAGTATAACCCATAAGGAGCAGCTCAAGGCTGACCACATAGCTTGAAACCCAACATAAGGAGGCCCTCCTTGCTAGGACGGACGGACAGGGACTACGATAGCTACCGCGTAGAGCAACATCTCTCTCTCTCTCTCTCTCCTCTCTCTCTCTCTCTCTATATATATATATCTATATATATATATATATCCTTCGCTTTCTTTGCCTTCAAAAAGGGTAAAACTAGTTTTTAACAACATCAAAATATATATGTTCTTCAAAACGTTCACATTTAAATAGGATGAAGCATACAGGCGCTGTAAAAACAACCACAGCTACTGGCCGAGTGTTTCTGGACGTTATAGCAAAATATCCGGCCCTAGTGAGCCCTTCAGTTGCTAAGTGCATACTTGATTGATTGATATGTGAGGTTTACCGTCCTAAACTACCATATAATGAGAGACGCCGTAATGGAGGCTCCGGAAATTTTGACCACCTGGGAATCGTTTAACGTGCATACAAATCTCACCACACAGGCCTACAACATTTCCCCCTGCATCGGAAATGCAGCCGCCGCAGCCGGGATTTGATTCCGCGACGGGCGGGTGCTAAGGCATCCCTTATTATGTTTTTGTTACACACGTACGCACACACGCATGCACACAAACAAGCGCCTGTACAAGCGTGAGCGCTTACTAACACACAGACACATACGCACACGCGCCCGCGCGAGAATGGTACATAGAAGTTTTTGATCTAAACCAAGAGTCGCATGGCATCCAAGATACACGCCACGCGCTTGCCATTTCGTAGGCCATAAAGAGTCTCACAATGCCTCACAGGTGGCAGAAAAACATATAGCGCTAGATGTTTGCTTGATCAACGCCTCTGGAAAACATATGTTTTCCGCTAATTGGACATAGTTGTCCATTTTAGAGCCGTTTGAAAGTTCCGGTGAGTTTTTAGCGGTGATTGTTGCACTATTCCGGCCATTTTCAACGTAGTTTCATGGCCTCCAGGATGTACCCACAAATCGCCGATCGGGCTTGTTTTCGTCGTGACACCTGTCGAACAAAATGCGTTAAAACGACTCCTTCCACTACATGACATTTAGGTAGGGTTTTTTCCCGAAACAGCTCCAAGTAACATCGTTGCTTTTTGGTAGAACACCTGCTTGCCATGCAAACGGCCTTGTTTCGATCGGTAAAGGGACCGAAAATTTTATTCTTTATTTATTTGCTTCTTTCTGAAATTCTCGCTCACGGAGGATTTATCGCTCACTACGAACGGTGCCGGCGCTGACGGCAGATTATCTGCGACACGAGATCTTTAACGCTATCGCGTTAAAAGTT
The DNA here is from genome assembly GCF_013339725.1 of Rhipicephalus microplus. Taxonomy (NCBI): domain Eukaryota; kingdom Metazoa; phylum Arthropoda; class Arachnida; order Ixodida; family Ixodidae; genus Rhipicephalus; species Rhipicephalus microplus. The sequence goes on along the minus strand of NW_023611444.1, from coordinate 628 downwards.
GAGTTGGCCACGCGGTGCTGTGCATTACATCCATTCGACCTAGTAAATGGAAAATCTAATTCTTGAATGGAAAAGCGACGTGAAATCCCCAGGCAAGGGCAAGGTTAGTTGTTGGGGCGCAAGAAAGGCCCTCTGAATGAAATGAACTGAAATCACAGGCACTGGTTAGCGTGACATTTTGCGGCTGACTTCTATTAGCCTTCTTATAACCGTCATTTACGAAGATGTCTACGTGCTATGCAGAACTCTGTCGAGGCGTCCCAGTGGTGAACTCACAGGCGCGCAGCGTCGTTTTTTTTCTTGCAATGAAATGTTCTGACGTCATGTTCTTTCTTTATTATTTACGCAATAATGGCTTTCGAAGATCATGTATCAAGCATGCTTCTGTTTTTGCACTGTAAAGTTGATGAAGAATATTCAACTTAAGAGCTTTTTATTATATATGCCCATTTGCGTGACTTTTTTGCTTGATTTTTGTTTTAGCTCATTAAATTCGAAGCAAAGACAGCTTAAACATCTGTATCCATCTTTATATATAATATATATATATATATATATATATATTATATATATATATATATATATATGTGTGTGTGTGTGTGTTGTGTGTGTGTGTGTGTGGTGTGGT